>PVJI01004450.1:0-53849 GCA_004026765.1 Micronycteris hirsuta | reverse complement strand
ACCTTGGTTCCACTAGCATTGTGTTCTAGTGACAAGTGACTTTCAATACGCGCTGGAAGCTGGACATCAGCTGCTGCTTGGCTGGCTAAGCTGACTCTTCTGAGAACCAACTCACCTCATAGAAAGGTCCACCTCAACTAAATCTGGACTTAAATTTCTTTCATCTCCCCTTTGCCTGGAACGATAGTATAATGAATCTGTCATTGGTTTGGAGTATATTTGTATTTCTGTATTGGCTTATTAAAAGATATTATCCTGTATGACATTGGCTTAGGAGGTATTATGTTATTTCCAGCAGTGAACTTATGTTAAATAAATTACTGGCAAAGATACTCTCAGTCTCTGAGCATAATTTTGCTGCAAACACCTATAGAATGTTGAATAGAAGTGCTGAAAGTGGATACATATGCCTTGTTTCTAACATAAACTTTCAGTGTAACATCAAGTGTGATTTTAGTGATAGGGTTTTTCATTGCTGCCTTTTAACATAGGTGTTCTTGTCAAATCCTTTTTTATTTATTGAAATGATTATATATATATTTTTCTCCTTTATTCTGTTAATATGGTGAATTACATTAATTTTCTCAGTATCTAGTTGGGATTTATTTACTAATGATTTGTTAAGGGTTTCTGCATGTTTTTAGGAGGGACATTAGTCTGTATTTCTTTCTTGTATATCAGGTATTTGTGTTAGAATTATGTTTGCCTCATAAAACAAATTGGGAAGTATCCATCCTCTATTTTCTTAAAATTTTATTTAATATTGGTATTATTTATTGCTTATACATTTGATGGAATTCACCACTGAAACCATTTGGGGCTACACTTTTCTTTGTGAGTTAAAAAAAATAACAAATTTATTAAGTGATATAAATATATATTATATAAACCACACTTAGGTCATGATATATAATCACTTTATATTATCGTTGGATTGTTTCTGCTAACATTTTATAGCAGTGTTACCCTGGCTGTGGAGAACCAATTAGGAAGCATTTCACTTTTCTCTGTTTTCTGGAAGGATTTGTAAAACGTATTATTTTCTCCTTATATGTTTGGAAGCAAGCATTTACTAGTGATGCCATTTGGGCCTCGAGTATTCTTAAGGTCTTAACTTATGAAATCCATTCCTTTAACAATTATAGAACTATACAGATTTTCTAAATTTTCTTTTTCAGTTTTGCCAATTTGTTTTTCAAGAATTTTGTGGAATTTAAGCCCTGGCTGGTGTAGCTCAGTGGATTGAGTGCCGGCTGGGAACCAAGCAGTCCCGGTTGGATTCCCAGTCAGGGCACATGCCTGGGTTGCAGGCCAGGTCCCCGTGAGGGCCGTGTGAGAGGCAACCATACATTGCTGTTTCTCTGCCTCCCTTCCCCTCTCTCTAAAAATAAATAAAAATAAATCTTAAAAAAAAAAAAGAATTTTGTGGAATTTAACTTAATATTTTTGACAAAGTTTTGTAATATGTTTATCCTTTAAAAATTTATAGAACCTACAGTGAATTTTTTTCACTCATATTGGTACTTCGTTTTCCTGTTCCTTTTTTTAAAATTTGGTAAAATATAAGCATTATAAAATTTACCCACTTAACCATTTATAAATGTACAGTTCAGTGTATTAAATACTATTGTTGTCCAACCATTGCCACCATCCATCTCGGTAACGCTGAAGCCCTGCACGCTGTCTCCTCGCGCTCCCCCTCCCCCCGCGGCCCGAGTCCATCACGCAGTCACGGGCACTAACGTCATCCATTTCTCTTTTAACTCCAAACCTCCTTTTGGTGAAATAAAAATATAATCACTCTGCTCCCATTTGTCAAGTGGAAAGAATGAGAAATGATTCACACTTCATAGCGCAGAAGATGAGGTTAACTGAATTACTACAAGAAAAGCAGGAGAACGGGGTACTGGCTCCAAAAATCTTTGCCATTTCCGTCGTCCATTAATGGATCTGCCTCCTCAGGCCAGGAAGGTCCGCAGGCACCGATTCCCCTGTGTCCGGGTCGGGCTGGCAGCCCGGCGCTTCGGCTCCTCCAGAACACGAGGCCAGGAGGCAGAGCAGGGCCGCAGCGTCCCGGTTCGAGGAACCGCGGGAGGCACGATACAGGAAATACGCCTGCGGGTGGCGAACAGCCTAAGGTAAGGCCTTTTCGCGGTGGGCCGGAGCGCACCGCGCCTGCGCGGACCGAAGCCCTTGGCCCCACTTGTCCAGACCGCGGCGCGCGTACGGAGTGTGCAAACGCGGGGCGGGGCTTTTTCCACGGACGGCTTGCGCACAACGCGCCTGCGCGGGCTAAGGGCGGTGGCTCCGGCTCTTGGTAGGAGCTGTCCGCCCCTCCGCACTGGCGGTGTGGACGCAGAATTCGGCGGAGGAACGCAGCTGGGTAGGTTTCACGCGGCTGAGGTAGGTTTCCCGCGGGCACCTCGGGCCGCTGCACCGCGCCTCGGCAGGACGTGCCAGATGAGAGGTCTTAGCGCGGCGTCTGCGTGAGCGGGCGAACTGAGGCCTGGGTCCCCTTCCAAGACCACCCGGCGCCTTTCCCGCCTCAGTGCCTCGCGCTGTGGCAGCTGATATTGAGCTCGGCGCCCCGCCCATCCACCACGCCCCTTCGCAGAACCACGCCCCTCCCAGGGGCACGCCCACTTTCAGTCCACGTCCCCTTGTCAGCCCCCACCCGCTCTGAGCCGCTATCAAGCTTTCCGCTTACTCTTCCACCTGTTGCATCTACCCCTATCCGCCCCGCCCTTCACTGCCCCCACCTTTCACCCATCCCTTCGTTGGCAGCCTGCCCCTCACGGTCCTGGGGCCATTCATTCTACAGCGCACAGACTGCGTTTCTTTGCGGGCCTGGCCATCACTTGGCCCCCGCCACCCGCGTTGGCCCTCACCCCCCTCCTTGTCCCTCCACATCCATCAACCAGCCCTGGACCCACCCACCCAGCTTCATCGACCACGCCCCGCCCCATCATCCTGGTCACATCCAGGCTTTATCTCACTACCTTAACCCGGCCCTTCCCAGGCCCCGCCCCATTCCCTCCACCCCGGCCTCTCCCAGGCCCCGCCCACCCCTCAACAGCGCCTCACCGAGGCTCCGCCTCACCCTATCAACCCGGCCCCGCCCAGGCCCCGCCCGCCCCTTGTACTTCGCCCTGACCCACCCTGGTCCCAATGCAGTGTTTTCCAATGAAAATGCAACATATGTAAATCAGCATTTGTAATTATCAATGTCACAAAAATAACTATTAGGTCTTGACTGATGAGTGAAACACGCATTTGAAACAATTAAATTGAAAAAAACATATTCATCTCAGAGCTTAATACGGATTACACTGTCACTGGAAAAAAAAGAATTGGGAATGAGAAGGAAAAGCCTCTGGAAGATGCAGACCTTGGTTCCTGTTAGTGGAAACACTTTAAAGCTCCAGGTAGGGCAGTTTAATTGGAATTAAAGCTAACACGGTTCCAAGAAAAACTTTGACAGCGATATGTTTTAAATCAACCTAATGATGTGACAAACTAACAGGCTTTGGCCAATGACTAGGGTTAACACCTGGCAGGCTAGTGAAGAAAACACTTCCTGAAAGTCATAAATCTTCAATGCTTTCAACTGTTTTTGTAAAGAATTGCATTTATAAGTTTTATTTTCATTCCAATCTTTACACATACATATTTTACTTTCATTTGGTAGAGGACCTTTTCATGAACCTTAGAAGAGAAGTAACCTTAATTATTATGCAAAGTAACAGCAATTTCTCATTCTCTCTCTTTTAAAGGAGACATGGAGAGGAAAATGAAACATTAGAAGTGGCAGCTATGCGGCAGATCCTAAGAGAACTATGGCAACATCAGGTGACTGCCCCGGAAGTGAAACTCAGGTAATTTCAGTTTTGTTCTGTAAGAACCTGTACTTAAAGACCGTGAACATTACAGAGAGCTGAGGTCAGAGTGATAGCATTTCCCTTGGACTAATGAAGATGGCCACCAACCAGGGATACTTAACTACAGGAGATGCACCCTGACTGGTGTGGCTCAGTTGGTTGGGGTGATGTCCCATGAAGCGAAAAGTTGGTCCAGGGTTTGGTTCCTGGTCAGGGCACATGCCTGAGTTGCAGTTTGGGTCCCCTGTCAGGGTGTGTTGGAGGGGTGTGTTCAGATCAATCTCTTTCTCCCTCCCTTCCTCCCTCTCTAAGAATAAAATAAATGTAAAAAATTTAAGGAAATGCAATGTTTGTAGGGGTTACAGATGACATTCTGCATTAGGCATTGTAAACATTTCCCAGGAATCTTGGGTTCTGTTTTTGGTATCTGTGCTGGTGAAGCTAGCCCATTTTCTTAGTTGTTTAATAAGTCTCAGGCATAATGTGTTAAAAACAGGTTGGATACATTGGAAAAGATTTGTGTATTCATACTGCTTTTTTTGCCTGGGACACACATACTGTCTCATTTAAATTAACAGTAAAAAAAGTCACCTTAAATTTCAAGAAAATGTTGATTATGTAAAATTAAAAATTGAATGAAAACTCTAATAACGAGTGTTTTTAAAAAATTAAACAATTTCATGTCTGGGATGTCAATTTTAACATTTCTTTTTTCCCCTTTTATTTCAATGATCTAATTTCATTCGAGTTTTTATGTATAGGAATTTTATTGAAAGTTGGGTCATTTCATTAATCTGTTTCTTAAAATTAATCATAAAATGTTCTAATTCCATGGATGTCTCATTCTTCTTTTGAGAAATACAAAAGATATTGGAACATTTACACAATAATTTTTCAAACATCAAGTACATATTATACAGAGGTGAAAATTTGTTAACATTTTATCGTGTTTGCTTCAGAATACATACACACAGCATATAAAACAAAACCACAAATGAAGTTTGTTACCCAACCCCAGGCCCAGTCTGCCTTTGTCTCCAATAGGCAAACACCGCTATGAATTGTGAATTGATTTTTGTGCTTCTGCACCATTTTTTATACTTTTTATGACATGCCTAGGCATCTTTAGAATTTACCTAAGTGGCAACATGTTCTGTGTGTCTCTGTTCCTTGCCTTTTCTGTTAATGTTATCTTGGGGGGTTTGTCCTTAACGTGTATCTACAGCTAGTTCAATCTGAAGGGTGCTCCTGTAGTGTGTTCCTTACAAGAACACGTCACATACATAGATATGTACATAGGTCTGTGCATATTAGGTTTGCACCACGTTTTATTTATTTCCCTTTTGTTGGACACTTTCATTTTTCCAGTTTTTTTGCTATTTCAGAAAGTGCTGCAGTGAACATCCTTCGCCATGTCTCCTTGTGCTCTAGGGTTTGCACCCAAGCAATGTGGTTGCAGTGGGGAGGGGAGTGCAGGTTTCTGGTTTTACTAGATAACGAGCAGGTGTGCTCCGGGAGGCTTTGCTAGTTCACAGGGCTGCCGTTGTCCACAGTGTTTGCTGATACTCGACAGCATCAGCTTTTACATTTTGGTCAGTCTGGTTAGAAATGGTATCTTGTTATTTTAATTTTCTGATTACTTGTAAATCATGATTTGACTCCTTATTGAAATGTTATTGTCATTGAAGTTAGTATTGAAATTTATTTCAATAATATTTGTGTTCATCCTAATAATAGCACCCTCCATTACAGAAGAGGTACCTGATATCCACAATTTGTGTTTTATCTCTTTTCCCCTTGATTAGTCTTTTTAGGGTTTATCAGTTTTATCTTTTCAAAGAACTGGTTTGTCTTCATTGACTTTCTCTTTGTCTATTCATTGATTTCTATTTTTTCTCCCCTTTACTCTGTTATATTTGAGTTTAATTTTTTATTTTTATATCATTTTGAGATGGAAACTAGGCACTGATTTTAAACCTTTCTTCTTTAATATGTCTTAAAGCTATAACTTTTAATCGCTGCTATAGCTGCCTCTTGTGTATTTAAATATGTTTATTTCCATTATTGTTCAGTTAAAATACTTTCTTATATATCAGTGGAAATTAAAAAATTTGGGGGCTATTTAGAAATGTATTGTTTTATTTCCAAACATTTGGAAAGTTTTACTTATCTCTTATTTAAATTTTAGTTTGATTATATTTGGTCAGAAAATACACTTTGTAAATCTCCATTTGTTTTTGAAATTTACTCAGGTCTGCCTTATGGCCTAGTCGTAATGGGCTCTTCTGGCTAATGTTCCATGTGCGCTTGCAAAGGATACATGTACTGCAGTTGCTGGGTGTGGTGTTCTACAGATGTCATTAAGGACAAATGGGTGATTAGTGTTCAAATCTCTCTGTCCTTTCTGACTTTTTGTTCACTTATTTTGTCAGTTGCTAAGAAAGATGAGGTTTAAAAATCTCTGCTATGATTGTAGATTTGTCTGTGTCTTTATTTACCTTTGGGTCTATCACTTTTTGCTCTATATGTTTTGATTCTGTTACTTGGTGCATATGTTTGGGTTAGTATTTGTAGATTTTTAGATTGGCCTCTTTTATTTTTATGAAATCTTCCTCTTTTTACCTGTTAATACTCCTTGCCTGTGTCTCCCTTGTCTTACATTGATATTGCTGCACAAGCTTTCTCGTGGTTAGTGCTTCCTTGGCACACATGCAAATATATACCTATATTTTTCACCTGTCTAATTCCTTATATTTAAAGAGCTTCTCTTATAAGGTGCCTATGGTAGTATCTTTCTTTTTCTGTAGATAATTTCTGCCCTTTGTTTGGAGTATTTAGTCCATTAACATTTAACATAATGATGATTCTACCATCTTGCTATTTGTTTTCTTTGTGCCACATTTTTCCTTGTCCCTTTCTCCATTCTTGCCTTCTTGTGGATTAATAAAATATTTTCTGTTATTCTCTGTTATCTCTTCTGTTGGCTTTTTAGCTGTACCTTTTTAAAATTGGTTTAGTGCTTACCCAAGAAATTATACTGTGAATCCTTAACCTATTCCAGTCTTTTTTTGGACTATTTCACAATGTAACAAAGCCTCCAAATCAGTTCCCTTTACCAGCCCACATTTTTTTTTGTGCTGTTGTAACTATTCCCTTTGATATATGTTATAACCCCCACAATAAATTACTGTTGTTTCTTTACACTTCCAAAAGTCTTTCAAATAAAGTAGAAGGAATAGCCTGTTTTCTCACATAGTTACTTTTTCTGGGGTCCTTACACCTATCATTCTGGAAAAAATAAAGATAGCGGTAATACCTGTTGCTGCTGAGTATTAGGCAGAGGGTAAAGCATGCACTGCTGGTGAAGTGAGAGGCAGCTACCTTTGGAAAGAATCTGACAAATATTTGAGTGAACACTATGCTTATTTTTCAGCTCTGGCAATCCCATAAAAATAGAATGTCATCCCATGAGGATAAGTGTGCTCAGATGTTTGTGGCAGCGTTGTTTATGGTGATAGAACACTGGACACCAAGAGAAACCCATCAGTCGGGGATGACTGATGAGTCAGGCCGAATTTCTGCCGTGCAGTGTTATGTAGCCGTTGAAAATTGTAAGTTAGGGTTCTAACAGCTGGGCAGTTTTTTTCACAAGGTCTTGTGAGTAAAAAAGCAAAATCAAAAAAGAAGGGTCTGTGATGTTCTTTACAAAAAACTATACCAAAAGGAAAACTAAACTGTGTGGGCGAGCGGCACAAGCGTGGAGACGGCACGGGAGGGTCCGCACCGGTGATTCGTAAGGATTGGGGGTGGCAGTGAGAGGGGGACCGTGCGGGGGGGGGGGGGGGGGGGGGGGGGGGGGGGGGGGGGGGGGGGGGGGGGGGGGGGGGGGGGGCAGGGACAGGGCCTGGAGGGCAGGCGTGGAAGAAAAGTGACACCGCTATGACTAATGCTACTGTAAGAGGAAAATGTGCAAAGGATGCAATTAGCTAAATAAAAAAGGTGACTAGTAAGTATGTAAAAACCATGTTTGACCTCCCTGATAACCAAAGTACCAAACAGGTAATGTCTTCCTCTCAGATGAGCAGAGATTAAAGTGATGAATATCCATTGTTGATAGGGGTGCAGGAGAACCTGTGGCTTACTCCCCTGTGCTAAATCCTACTCTCCTGCAGCAGTCGAAGGAACCACCTTTCGGGAGGGCATTTGGTAGTGGTATTGAAACTCCTGCAAGTGTGCATTGTCTTGGTCATCAGTTTCATAGTCAGGCATTTATCCTAAGAAAAGAGGGAGAGACAAAATGATTTATGTTTAAGAAAGTTCATCCTCACAGAATTTATAATAGTAAAAAAGTGAAAACTGCCCGGCTGGTGTAGCTCAGTGGATTGAGCGTGGGCTGGGAACCAGAGGGTCCCGGTTCGATTCCCAGTCAGGGCACATGCCTGGGTTGCGGGCCAGGTCCCCAGTGGGGGCCACGTGAGAGGCAACCATACATTGTTCTTTCTCCCTTCCTTCTCCTCTCTCTGAAAATAAATAAAAAAAGAAAAAAGAAATTAAAAAAAAAAGTGAAAACTGTCTTAAGTGTTCAAAACTAGAAGATTGGATAAATAACTTTTAATTCATAGAATACTAATATTAAAATAATTTAGAAGTGTACTTAATAGTGAAGGAGAATATTCGGAATTTACTAAGTGGAAAACATGTTACAAGGCAGAATTTTATGATCCTAAAAAATACCCTGTAGGCACGTGTTAAATGTGCACTTTGGACAAGAAGTCTGAAAGGATATAAATGTGTTAACTTACTGTCTCTGACCAGTGAGGGAGATTACAGATGGTTTTAACTTTCCACTGCGAAGTCTTGTGCTTTCACAAAATTTCAGGGGAATTACATTTATGTGTAGGAAAGTTTGTCAAAATGTGCAAGTTGGGACAGGGTTGCTGCAGTGTGAACTGGCATGGTGGTTGGAGGTTCTGCCACCTTCAGCAGCATCTTCCAGGCGAGCCCCTTCTGATAGGAAGTGGAGATGGGCCGCGTGCAGGCCCCTAAGGTGGGGGGCCCCCTTCTGGGCCCTGAGCAGCTCGTGTCAGTTGCAGCGTTGTCCAGTGAGGCCGTACACCTGGTGTCAGGTCACCAGCTCCTTCCCTAGGCCTTCAGCGATGCCCACTCAGCTCTGTCTCTGCGTCTGACGAGGTCCCCAGAGCTCCACACCCAGAGAGACACAGGACTTTTTTCTCCTGGGGTGGGCATCACCCTCAGGAAGCGTCCATTAACATAAGCATTCTTTAAGGGTTCATAGACACTAAAAGGGCTTCTTTCTTGTTTCTTTCTTTGCTGTTCTCTTGAGGTTGCAAATCATTTTGTACTAGAGCTAAGAAGTAAAGGCGGAGTGCAGGTGAGACCCCCTCAATTCTGCTGCTGAGGATGGCCTAATTGTTTGTATGATAAAAACTCGGTCACTTGAGGCCCGGCTGGTGTAGCTCAGTGGGTTGAGCGTGGGCTGGGAACCAAGCGGTCCTGGTTCGATTCCCAGTCGGGGCACATGCCTGGGTTGCAGGCCGGGTCCCCAGTGAGGGCCATGTGAGAGGCAACCACACATTGCTATTTCTCTACCTCTCTTTCTCCCTCCCCTCTCTCTATAAATAAATAAAATCTTTAAAAAAAGAACTTGAATCTTTAAGAAACCATCCTAATAACCAGGAGCCAGGGAGGAAGGAGGGGAGGGGAGAAAAAGAAAGAGAAGCCCCATAATCATTTCCCTGTCTTCTCCCTGGCTTTGAGCAGGAGGGAGGAGACCCCGTGGCACACTGTGGAGAGCACCTCGTGGAGGGGGTGCCGCCCGAGGAGTTCGTGGCCATCGCCGACTATGCCGCCACCGATGAGACACAGGTAGCTGTGGGCATCGGGCCTTGTTCTGTAGATCCCAGCATGCTCAGTGGCAGAATTAGGGGAAATTTTCCACAAGTCGTGCCAGAGTTGAAGTACTGATGTGTAGCCACGTGAGGCCTGGGAGGGCCGATCCTGTCCTTCCCAGCCGTGCAGACTGGGGTCCCGAGCCTGGAGTGAAAGGTGCCTGGGTGAGGGGGAGGGGAGGAAGCCCTGCTGCAGTTTCTGCCTGGCAACCTTGATTACGAACCGATTCTCGTAACTTAAAAATAAGGCTGTAAAGTAAAAATATGTAGTCGAAGGAGGCTTTCTTTACTCTGTAACAGGAATTTTGTAGCCTAAGCCTTCAGTCTCTGAACTGGCTACCACATAGCTGAGTTATGATGGAGAAGCTGCTGGGAGAGTTTGTCCTAAGCCATGAGAAAATGTCTACTCTTTCTTTTAAAAAGTATCAATTAAGCCCTGCTTTTCTTTCACATAGGTGTTCCACAGAAGTCTCTAAATCCTGGTACCATTTCCATAAATCGTCACTTGGTATAATCACCCACTGACTTCTTTTTGAAATTGCTGTGATTTGGGCCCCAGTGATAGGGGATTTATCAGAGCCACAGTTGAAATGACAACTACAGGTTTTTCTGGAGTTTTCACTTCTCTCTCTTCTGTTTCCAGCTCAGTTTTCTGAGAGGAGAGAAAATTCTCATCCTGAGACAAACTACGGCTGACTGGTGGTGGGGCGAGCGTGCCGGCTGCTGTGGGTACATACCAGCGAACCACCTGGGGAAGGACCTGGAGGAGTGTGACCCCGAGGACACGTGGCAGGATGAAGAGTACTTCGGCAGCTACGGAACCCTGGTACCACTCTCAGAGGCCCTGTTCGGCTGGCCAGTGGGGTTTCTTCTCTCTAGCTTTAGGTTTTCACTTTTCAAAATAATGTCTGGGCCTCTCCTCGTCGCTGAGAGCAGAGCTCAGCAGGCCCACCCTCCGATTTGTGCTGCTCGGTTCTGCTGTCGGAGTGTGAAGGCAGCCCCCCCAAGGCATACCGAAGCGAGCATGGCTGGGTTCCAAGAAAACGCCATCTATGATACTGAAATTAGAATTTCATATCATTTTTATGTGACCTATTCTTCTTTTGACTTTTATAAACCATTTAAAAATGTAAAAGCCGTCTCTATCTTGCAGGCAATACAAAAGCGGGTGTTGGGCTGGATCGACCCATGGACTTGGTGTTGGTTGACTCCCAGTTTAGACCGATTATCTGAGCAATGGGATTATGAACTTTGCTCAGTATTTTTAAAAGTGACAAATTTTACTTTAAAAAGAAAGCACAAAAAAGTTATAAAGCAACAATAATGATACCTCTAAATAACTAGCTTATTAGTTTGGTTTTTTAAAATATGAAAACAGACCTATAGTCCTATGGTCCAGACAACCCATTTGTATTTTAGAACTCGATACAAACAGGTATTTGCAGAATGAATGTTAGAAACCCGATGTGGAGTGAAAGAAGCAAGACCTCAAAGACTAGCTGACGTTCGATTCAGTTATGTAAAGTTAGAAGATCTTGTGTGTGACGCACACAAGCGGTGAAACTGAAGGAGGGCAGGGACCGGTTCCCCTGAGGGTCAGGAGGTGCCTGTGGGTAAGAGGGGTCTGTGATCGGCAAGGCCGGGTCGGAAGGTTTGGGGCACAGTGCTCTGGTGCTGGTTGCTCCCTAATTGTATTTGGTAAACTGTCCATTTGACAGATGTGTTCTGTTTCACAGTTAGAAATGCTAAAGGAAGTGAGGAACTTGATGTACATGCAGTGGTGCGGTACACAATGGCATTTTGGTCAACGCTGGGCCATGGATGTGATGGCAGTGTACCACGTGGCCAAGGTGTGCAGCAGCTGTGCTGTCTAGGTCTGTGTCAGCGCGCTCTGATGTGTGCACGACAAACGGCCTAGTGAGGCCTTGCTCACAGGATCCCTGTCGTGAAAGGGCGCGTGACTGCACGGTCAGAGCTTTCAGCCTGCCTCCCGCTCCCCCGCAGAGAGCGCCCGCCGGGCCTTGCTGTGTCTTTCAGCAGCCGTGTTTACGCTTCTACCAGGTCTAAGCTGCGTGGGTTTTCCTCTTTTCAGTTTCTAGAAAAGGAGTACTCCACACATTGTTTTCACCTTGCTCTTTTCACGTAGCTGTGTTATTTTGAAGGTCTGTTCTTTACAACAGCTGCAGAGTATTGTGTTGCTTTTAAAAGGACTTTGTTGGTGGGCTGTGCTTATTTAGCGGCTCTTGAGCAGTTCTGTGAGGATGGATGTCCTCCCTCGGGAACCCTGCCTAACTCGGAGGGTGTGCTTTTCACTTTGGTGGATCTTGCCTGTTTGCTGACTGCGCACCGACCAATGGTGTGGGGATGCTTACGTCACCACCGCAGAGCATCAAAGGGAAACAGATTTTCTGTCTTAAAGGTGAAATACCACATCTCTTGATTTTGATTTCCGCTTCAAAAAGTGAGAATGATCATCTTTTATACTTTACAGGCCTCTTGTATTTCTTCCTTTTTGGGAAATCTTTCATACAATTTTCCCATTTTTCTTTTAATTCTGTTGATTTAAATATTAAATAAGCAGTTTAGCTTGTATTTATATGTATTCCACTTACCACTTGCTACCTTTTTTCCCCATGAAACTTTTTATGTAGTCTAATTTGTCTTTGTTTCTTTGTGCCTCCTGGGTTTTAAAGACCCTTTTCACAGCAAGATTATAAATATAAATATATAAAAGGCTCTCTTTTAGAACTTTGGTGATTCCATTTTTTTACAGTAAAATAGTCAAGTTGACCTGGAACTTACTTGTCATAAAGAATAAGATAAAATTCCGACTTGATTTCCCCACAAATACCCAGCTGTTCCCACATCAGTTACTGAACCTCCTTTCCTGCTGATGTAGAAACGCACACTTCCCGTACGTTACAGTTCTGGGGTCTGTTTCTGGGATCTCTGTTCTGTGTCATTGACTTACTTCTTCCGCAGTGCCAGACGCTTTTCGTTATTGTAGCTCTTTAACTTTTGTGAGAGTGAGTGAGGCCTTGAGCAGCTCTTCTATTTTTTCAGCATTTTCATGGCTAGTGTTGGCTGTTTATATTTTAGAAACTAGTTTTATTATCATTTATTGTGTCCCCTCCTTCCCATGCCAAATTATTTGTCATTTTAACTGGTATTGCATAGAAAGTGTACGTTAATTTCGGGAGAAGTGACATCTTTGTAATGTCACGTTGCTTCTCTCCATTTCTTAAGTCTCGTTTTGTGTCTCTCAGAGTTTTAGGGTTTCGGTCTTGTTAAGCCTGTCCTAGATGTTTCCTTCTGTGTTATTGTTGTGAGTGGCGGGGGAGGCGTTCTGTAAAGGTCAGTGTGGCTGAGCTGTTGACAGTGCTGTTCACGTCTCTGTCCTCGCTGTCCATGTTCGTCGGTCACTGAGAGAAGGGTGTCGAAGTCTCTGACCGTGATTGCGCACTTGTGTTACTTGTTGCACTCACTGGTCTTCGCATTGTGTATTTGGAAGCTCTGTTACTTGGTACAGAAGTATTTAGAATTATTAAGTCTTTTTGCTGAAGCGAATCTTGTATTATGAATGGACCCTCTTTGTCTCTGGCGACGTTCTTTGCTCTGAATGGTTTTTCCTGGCTTCCCCGCTGCCGCCCGCATCCCTCCCCTGGCATCAGCACGCCCTCAGAGCCCCGCGCTGACTTTCTAACGAGGCGGCCGCTGCAGGCAGGAGAGCTGGGTCTGGGCCCCGCTCCACTGTCTCCCTGTGTCAGTCCTTTGTTTTCCAGTCAGCGGCGTTTTTGTGAGGAGCCGAGATGGGCTTGTGGAGGCCCGTTCAGACGTCCCGTTTGTCAAGCAAACGAGGGGCAGGTTTATGTGCGAGAGTGACTGTTGGGCCCTAAGTGAAGAGGGTTCTGGGATGGAGCTCTGTGTGCCTCCTCAGGATCTCTCCTGATAGGTTGTCCATGCCTTCTCTTGGTGGACACTCGGCCACGTAGTGTCTGGTCAGGAACGTGGCAGTTCCTTCCGCCTCAGACGGGAACAGTGGTCAGGAGGGTCACGTCTGCACCGCCGCCTAGTGGTCCACACCAGCTTCACCGCTCACCTGGCCCTCTGGGAGGCTGCGGGGAGAAGCTGCAGGCATCTCACTGAGGCTGAGGGATTCTGGAAACTTCCAGTTTGTTCCTTCTCTGTCTACTCTTTATTTTATCTGTTGGCATATTTTGGCCTTTTGATTGTTCATGTTTTTAGGTGTGGGGTTGAGCGGCTTACCTCAGGCCCCTACCCTCCACCTTAAACCATAGCTTGGTGTAGCTCTAATTATAGACATTGACTCTTAATGTGCTTTTCCTGTAGAAACTTCATTTGGAGATGCTGACAGACCAGCCACGAACAACTAAATACCACCACGTAATCCTGCAGAACCGGGAGTCCCTCAAAGACAAAGTGATTCTGGATGTGGGCTGTGGGACCGGGATTATCAGCCTCTTTTGTGCACACTATGCGCAGCCCAAAGCGGTGAGTAGGAGGTGGCTGTCTTTTTAGCAGCTTTGGAGCCAAGCCGAGTCTCAAGAGTCTCAATGACGTGTCCTTTGTGTGTGAGGCACCATGATGACAAAGCAGGCAGCGTGTCCTCCCAGGCTGAGCTGCTCAGCAGCCGTGACATTGGTTAATGAGCCACAAACAGCACAGAATGGGACAGGCCAGATAGAAAATGTCCCAGCAAGCTACATGTGGTGGGTAGTTTTTGTGAAACATTTATTTCAGTTAAATGTAGAAACACATGCATCCATGTGTACAGGTCACCATCCAAGTCCCTGCCCCAAGCCGTGACTGCCTGGCAGGGACAGGACAGACCTCACCCTCTTTCTGGAAAGCACGGCTGGCTATGCAGAGTTGCAGCCCCTTGGAGTCCCCAACACAGGCAGATGCAGTTCCTAGGTAACAACAGGTGAGGCAGTAGTGCAGGGAGCACCTGAGTTCAGGTCCTGTTGGAGCCATGACGTGGTGCTCAGGACCCTCCACTGAGGACCTGGGTTGGAAATCATGTGAGAAGCCGCTGGTACCTGGAAAGTCGGACTGCCCTCAGATGAATGCTGAGAACCCCCTTCGTCAGTGGGGGTTGTTGCTGCGTGAACAGGAGCTGGGCCCTGGCCTTACCCAGGAGGCCTTGGGGCGGGCAGCCCGTGTGCGTGCAGAGGCTTCTGTCCACCTGCAGCCCCGTGTCTGCTTTAGGCAGAAGGTCGGACTCAGGATCAGATGCAGCTCCCTTCCCAGGGCTCCATCTGGTATGGGCAGCCCGCTGGCCCTCCCTCCCCTGTCAGCACACTGCCTGCCTTCTGTCCCTGCCTTTTGCCACTTTTTCTGATGCCGGTTCTGACACGGCCGCGGTGACGACGGGCTGCTGTGCGGTTCCAGGGCGTGCACCAACGGTGCTTCTGCCACACGCAGGTGTATGCGGTGGAGGCCAGTGAGATGGCCCAGCACACAGGGCAGCTGGTCATGCAGAACGGCTTCGCCGACATCATCACGGTGTTCCAGCAGAAGGTGGAGGACGTGGTGCTGCCGGAGAAGGTGGATGTGCTGGTGTCCGAGTGGATGGGGACCTGCCTGCTGGTAAGGGCGGGGCAGCGACTGGGTTGGTGTCTGGAATCTTCACAAATCACGATTCATTCTGACATTTTTTTCTAAGGTCAGACATAATTGATTTTTTTATATGAACATTGGCCCAGTGTCTTATTTTTAACTGATTAAAAAAATGCTTTTATAAGAAATCTGGAACTCTTTCATGAGTGATTTACATAAACTGTTTTCTTTGGGAACCTGCTAATATCCAGCGCTTACTGTGCGAGGCTGAGTTTTGATGCAAGCAGAGCCTTTGTCTCTTTGCCCAGCCTGGGTCTCTCCCCCTACAGCGGCCCCTTGCTTAGCATCAGGGAGACCCAGCCTGGTGCTCCCTGAGTCTCACAGCTGGGGATGGACAGTGTTCTGGTTATATGCCTCCCCACCCTGCGCAGTGTGCTCACAGACTCTGAACTTGGAGGCCAGCGAGAGGTGGGTGGGAGCTGGGCCTGCAGGTCCCTGTCTCCTTGGACCCTCTGGCCAGCCCTCTGGCTCAGGCTCTAAGGCATTACTGTGAAACGCCCCAATCTGAAAGTTAGCATCTGTAAAACCCAGGGAAATACGCCTGGGTGAACACGAGGGAACACGGCTGAGGTTCCCAATGAGGGGTCGGTTTGAATGAGTGCTGCCCCCGCTTCCTGCAGAGTGCAGAGGTAGAGGGCAATGGCAGCAGACGACCTCGGGCCTTTAGCCCTGTTGAAACTGTCTGAAGAGAAAGTGAAATAGACTCAACATCCGTGATATAATTTGGCTTATTAATAACGTCTGTGGATTCCTAAGATTATGCACAGGGAAAAGAGGGACTGACTCTACCATTAATCCATAAGGTGGGCATCGGCCTTTGCCCCCCAAACACCAGTGTTCATTCAGTAACGTCTGTCGAGTTTCTTCTGGCCATGGGGACACGGGGAGCCAGCCTGCGGTCGAGACTGGCTGCAATCGGGAAGCCTGGCTGCCAAGGGTCCGGCTCTGCTCCTGGAGATGGGCAATGTGGGGGAAGGGGAGAGAGGAGGAGGGCAAAAGGAAGGGGAGGAGAGGGGAAGGGGGGCAGCATCAGGCAGGGACAGTGGCCTGGATTCAGTGTCCCTGTGACCTAGCGGGTGGGGGTAGAAGCCTGGTTTAGGTTCTTTGTGCTCCCAGGACTTTGTCATGTGTTAGGCAACCAGCGGCTGAGCCGTCCAGGACTTTTTAGGGGTAGAGTAGAGATAAGGCTAGGTATGGGAGCCCCACTGGGACCGCAGGGCAGATGAGGCCTTCAGGGTCTGGGGTGGCACGATGGGGGAGGGCCTCTGGCTGAAGGCTGGGGACGGCAGGGAAGGGGCCAGAGAAGGGAGCCGAAGGGGAAGACTAGGAGAGAGGCACTGGGGAGGGCTGGCAGGGGCCCACTGGGTGGGTAGGAGGGGAGCAGGGCCTGGTAGGTTCTCTGTCCCCTGGAAGGATGTCTGGGCTCCATCCTTGGGTGGCACCACTGGTAGGCTGGCTGGCTGTCAGGCAGAGGAGGCTGAGTGGGGTCCCTGGACTTGCTGGTGTGCCTTGTGGGCTGAGGGAAGGGGGGCTGGTGCGGCCCAGCAGGGAATTTGTGGGGTTGGCAGCTCCATTCCACACACAGGTGCAGGCGTGGATTTAAGGGAGGGGGTGTGGATTGCAGGTAGGGTGCAGATTTGGGGGGGGTGTGGGTATGGGGATAGGAGCCTTGGACTCTGACAGCACAGAGGTGAGGAAAAAATGAGTGGCACCAAATTCAGGACAAGGACCTCGGAGCAGGTGGTGAGTCCTGGGAGGCCTGCTGTGTGCAGGGGCCTGGGACATCCTGTCAGAGGGGTCACGGCAGTGTCTCGGCCTGGCCCAGAGTTGGTGAGACTGGATGCAGAGAGGGTGCGAATCTGGGAGCTGTCACGTCTTCACCCAATGGGGTTGTCCCCATGTCCCTATGCAGAACCCACTATGTCCTGCAGCTGTGCTTCGTGCCCTCCTGGCATCCTCTTCAGGTGTCCCTGCCTGTTCTCAGAGCTCCTCCGACTGCGGGTCCCCAGTCTCTCCCGCACATCTTCCTGCCTTGTTGCTGACGTAGAGTAACGAGACAGAGAGGTCACGGGGCAGGACAGAAGGTACAGAAACAGCCCTGGATACACATGTGTATAGTTTATAACGAGGGGAGGTATCTAGTCACTGAGGCAAGGATCTATAATTGTCCAAGGATGCTGAAACAATCAGTTATTTTGCAGAAAATTGTTAGGTCCTTCTTCACGCCATATGCTAAAATAAATTCCAGATAGATTATAGAGTTAAGTAGTTAAAATAAACAAAACAATTGGTATACATTTGTCTGATGTTAGGATGTGAAGGTCTTTCTAAGAACAAAGCCGTAAAGAAACTATACAATAAAGTATTTGACCAAAGATGTACCCTTTATACATATCCAACCTGGAGATTATGAAGTCTAGTGAAACTAAAAAATCGCAGCGCATATGACAAAGGGCTAGTATCCTTACTTCATGAAGATTTCCAGTAGGGCCGTGAGAAAAGCATGATTTAAATAACTCCAGGACAGCGGCAAGGGGCATGACCAGGCCCAAGACCAGACACATGAACGCCGTTTAACGTCACTAAGAATCAAAGAAGGCACTGACATATTTTTGAGTTACCAAGTTAGCTGAGAAATCGTCTGCTCTCTGATGATCCCCAGCGTTACTGAGGTTTGGGGGAAACTATCACACATGCTGCTTGGCAGTGTAGATTGGTGTAGCCTTTTGAAGGGGAACAGGGCAGAATATGCCAAGAAGCAATAAAAATAAATACTTAAGTGAAATCATCCTAAGGAAATAATTAGATTTTTTACACAAATTTGTGCTAAAAAATGTACATGGCAATACCTTTTAAAAGGGGAGAAAATTGGAAAAAGTACAAATAACTGCAGCAATCCATGCAAGAGCCCACTCTGTGGCCATAAAAGATTATATTTTAGAAAGATTCTTAATCAACTTAGAGAAAAGTTGGTGACCGTTTGTTGGTTTAAAAAAAAAAAGCACAAAAATGATTGCAGTATGATTTCCATTTTGTTTTTAAAACACATGTAGCAATGACCTAGTTTCAGTTGCAGGTGAGCTGGAGCGAGCCCTGTCTCTCCCCCAAGTGCAGCTGCTGACCCAGGACAGGGTGCAGGGAGAGACTGCGTGAGAGCTTTGAAAAATATATTTCTGAGTCAGTAGGTTGTGAAAGATCAGAATTTGAAGTACCACTGGCCTGGTCTTGAGTTTATCATTTATTCGTTCTCTGGTTCTGTCTCAGCATACATTACTTCAGAAATTTAGAGAAAAAGGACTGTTGACCTTAAAAATACAAGTCAGTTATTTTACCAGCAAAAATTGATTTATTCAGGAACAGCACAGAATTGAAATTTGGGACAAGCAAGCTATAGTGAAGCCATCAGCAAGTCCAGCAAAGGAGAGGAACATTGTTTTATGGAGAAAAAGGAGGAAGTTGGGAGGGATTGGATTTACTGTGTGATAATTTAAGAATAAAATAAGAAATGACACATATAACTTTCACATTTGTATGTGTGTGTTTGAAGAAAAATTCTTGAAGATAAACTTCTGAGTGGTAGGTTTCTTACTTGGTGCTGGGTTTAGTCATAATTTTAATTTTTATCTGTGCTTTTCTGAGTTTTCTAAAGTTTCCCATACCGAATATGTATTACTTTTATAATAAAACCTTCCCAAGGTTAAGGAAAACAAAACCCTCTGTGCCTTCTCACCCGCTGTGGGATGAAGGGTCCCTGGCCTCCGCCTCGCTCCCTGGCACACCCTCTGGTGCAGATGCTAAGCTGTGTTCTCGGTTGTAGGTGTCATATGCTGCCCGTGTCTGGGGGCTTTCTGAGGGACACGAGGTGGCATTTGGCTGCCCTTGTGACTTAAGTATTACGTGAACCTCCATGGCAGCCCTGCTTTGACCTGTCACATTTTTAAGCAGTGATTTCAGTCATCTTAAAGGGTTGTGAATATTCTGAGAATACCCCACGTTGATTTCATGTGCAGTTAAAACCCTGCAACACTTAGGGGCTTTTAAAAATCTAGTAGTAGCTCCTGAGTGCCTGGAATAGGGTGAGAGTGAAGATTTATCCTGACCTTTAGCCACGCCTCAGTTCTGAATCTAATGCGAAATGATGCGACGTGATAGGAAGTGACCATTAATGTGTGGGTAGAAGATAAAGTCTCCCAAGACGCGTTAGGTGGGCAGCACTTACCCTGGCTGGTAATACTCTTGAAGGTGAAACTCGTAAAGATAGATCCCAGACCGTCTGAATGCAGCCTCTCAGTCACCCTGTCTCCCCTGTGTCGCTCCCTCCTGTGCAGTTTGAGTTCATGATCGAGTCCATCCTGTACGCCCGGGACGCGTGGCTGAAGGAGGGCGGGGTCATCTGGCCAACCACGGCTGCGCTGCACCTCGTGCCCTGCAGCGCGGACAAGGACTACCGCAGCAAGGTTCTCTTCTGGGACAACGCCTATGAGTTCAACCTCAGCGCTCTCAAGTGAGTGTCCGTGGCTCAGGCACACACAGGCACTGTTGGGCCTCCCGCAGTGTGAACTGCAGGCGTTTCTAAGAGAACAGTGTGCTCTGGTGTAGAACTTGCCATGCATCTAAATCTGTATCAGGTGCCTGAGAATTTCGCACATGGCCTTCAATGCCTTTGAACTGATAATGGCTGCGATGGGAATTGAAGTGTTTTGCAACTTGAGTTCCCAAATATAATGGGCCTTTAAAGTGACGCCTTTATGCATGTGTGGTCCTTTGAATCACTGCACCCTCGGCCCAGATCCCAAAGGGAATGGAGAGGGAAGGTCCTGACAGGGTTGTTCTGCAGGTCATCTAGGAGAAAATGGGCAGCTTAGGAAGAGAGCAGTGCTGCCAGGTGCTAACGTCCGTGGTAGTCGGGTGAGTTGAAGCAGTCTGGTCCTACGCCCAGAAAAGGCAAATGAGCAGCACGGGCCGGGCCGGAAGCTCCAGTCGCGCTGTGGTCTGGGAAGGGCGGGGCGCGAGGGCTGAGGCAGTGAAGTATCCTGGGACGATCAGTTGGCCCCTTGGAGAAAGTTCTTCTCTTTTCTCACGCCATACATTAAAATTTAATTCCATGTGGATTTAAGAGTTTTGTGTTAGGATTTTTGGGGGCCTGTGTATCAGACCCTAGATGGAAAGAAAGTCAACAGAAACAAAGGAAAAAGGAGGTGCTGGACTTCGGTTTAAAAACTGACAGCACCTCTGTGTCAGAAAATGGCAAAAATACAATTAAAGAGGCATGGACTACTTAGAGAACGTTGCTGGCTGACTCATTTTAGAGTCAATTAGAAACAGATGAATATCCAAATGAACTATAGTCAAGTCACAGGAATGGGAAGGCGTTCACAAAAAAGTATTAACCAGTGAATACAGGGTGGGGCAAAAGTGGGTTTAAAGTTGTTCAAATGAAAAATAATTAATAATACAAGAATAAACTCTTTGTTTTGCATACTCACAACTGTTAACCTACATTTATCCCACCTTGTATTTGAAAAACATTACAATGCTCTTAGTAATTAAATAAAATAAATGCCATCTTTGCTCACCAGATAAGCAAAGGTTGAAGCAGCGGCCCGTGCTGCGTGAGCCACATGTGTGATGGGAGAGGGGCGGGCACCATCTGAACAGTTGTGGGTGAGGGGACCTCTCAGGCAGGTGTCCGGGGGTCCACCTCCCATTACCGTCAGAGCCTCCTGCTCTAGAACACTTGTCGCAGGGTCAGGGCGCGCTTGTGGGCATGCAAAATGCTGAAACAGTGGCTGTCCTTGGGAACATGGTTAAATTGCCGTACATCCAACCGACGGGGTGTTGGGCAGCTGTTTACAAAACCCGAGTGATATTGGAGTTAAGAGTCAGTAAATGGCATTAGAGTTAAAGAGGTAGTAAAACTGGTAGGACATAAACTGTCCAGAATGGCTTCTGTTTTCTACAAATATATATATATAGATCAATGTCTGTGGAGGAGTAAAGTGACTGAATGTATCAAAATGCTAAGGTAGGAATATGCTATACTTTCCAAATTCCTTGTAAGTGCATAATTACTTTTATCAGAAAAAATTATTAAACTACACATATAGTGGTGTCTTATTGAAATATTTACTTTTATTTGCTACTTCAGAAGTTGCCGCTGTGCTTAGTTTGTGACGCATTTCTGTGGTAAATCACTGATGACTTTCTGGCAGGCACAGGCCCGGCCTTTGAGCTGGAGCGGTAGGCAGCGGCTGGCCGGCCAGCAGAGGGCCGTGCACGAGGTCGGCTCCTGCTCCCGAGAGGCAAGACCCACGGCTGCCTTCAGTCCTGCTGGCTCATTGCATTTGTTACAGCGGAACCTAGACCAGAAGTATTTTTTTATTTGCTGTGATTATAACAGGAGATCTGTGAAGGGTGTTTTGGGATAAAGTAGATTATAAAAGTAAAGACAACGCACTACAGCCCTGTGTCTTCTGGGCGCTTGGCGGAGTCTGGTTCCCCGTGTGCTCAGGCCTCAAGCAGAGGACCAAAGGGAAGGCCCGTTACTTGCACTCTCAGGCTGCCTGTCGGCCAGGCTGGCCGCAGGGAGGGTTGGAGGGGCCCTCAGGGCTGCAGACAGGGGTTTAGAACTCCTGCTAACACACAGAAGAGGAAAAGCATGCCCTGCTGTCACACACGTGTGTGACAGAGCCTGAGATATTGGTGATGACTTTGTGTGATCACTTTGACCTTTCCCCCAGATCTTTAGCGATTAAGGAGTTTTTCTCAAAGCCCAAGTATAACCACATTTTGAAACCCGAAGACTGCCTCTCTGAACCGTGCACCATATTGCAGCTGGACATGAGGACCGTGCAGATCGCTGATCTGGAGGTGAGCCTGGGTCATCGGTGTGCACACGCGTGAAACTCGTTCTACAAATCAACGAGTGTATATACTTTTTGCTATTGATTTTCCCTAGTCTTTTTTCTTATAATTTATTCTGATTCTCTTTTATATTTTTACATTATTATATTACTAGTTAACGTCTTTAACCATTTCCATTATTTTTAGATTTATGTTTAATATTATCTTCATCTTCAGATTCAAATTTTATCCAATTTCATGATGAAATTTTTAAAAAAAGATGATATTTATTTACTTTTAGAGAGAGGGAGAGGGAGAGAGAAAGAAGGGAAACATTGATCTGTTGCCTCTCACACGCCCCCAACTGGGGACCTGGCCCACAACCTAGACATGTGCCCTGGCTGGGACTTGAACCTGTGACCTTTTGGTTTGCAGGTCAGCGCTCAATCCACTGAGCCACATCAGCCAGGACGTTGGAGGAATTTGAATTAAAATTTTTTTCTAAGTTTTTTTTATTTACCCGTGATGACGAAATTCTTAGTTCTTTCTTTTACTCACCCTCTCTCTCTGAGGTGGCACATGTGGGTTCAGGATGGCCCCAGGCTAAGGGCTTACTCTGAGATGGGGGGAGCTGGAGAGAGTGTTTGAAAACCCCCACCTGGAACTTTGATGGGCAAAACAGAGGGGAACTGAAGTTCTGAGGCTTTAGTTTTTTTCAGCCACAGTTATAGAGTCCCAGACTTGAATTTTCTATTTATGCAAAGAACTGAGAAAAGAAAGTATTTGTGAATTTTGGGGCAGAAAATTAGGCAAATGAAACCTTTTCTGATTATCTGCTGCATTTGAATTCACAACGCAAGTTTTAGTATTTTACTTTCCCTAGGAGGAAATTCTGTATGGACTTTGATGTGTTCAGCTAAACCAGCAAGTTTAAGTTTGTTGCATAGTTACTGAAATAGGCGGCACAGGGCTTGGCTCAGTGCAGCGCTGTGGGTGTGTGAGATGTGGCCTGTGGAAGAAGCAGTTGCTGAGTCTCCCCCAGACAGCGCCTGGGGCAGCCTTGTGCCACGTGCTTACGAACCCATGTCCGTTTTCTTGTTTGGCTGGACACAGACAATGAAAGGTGAACTGTGCTTTGATATCAAGAAAGCCGGCACTCTGCATGGATTCACGGCCTGGTTCAGTGTCCGCTTTCAGAACCTGGAGGAGGAGGAGCCGCAGCTGGTGCTGAGCACAGGACCGTTCCACCCGTGAGTGTTGGCTCCTCCCCACAGTACACCAGTGGCTCTCTGTGGAGTGTAAAGGGTCTGCCTTCAAGTTGTTGGCATGACAGAAAAGCATGACAGAGTCATGACTGTAAAGATCCAGTAATGTTGAAAGTTGACCTAAAACCTCTCTAGACCAGGCTGACCCTGGGCTGGGGAGCTGTGATGCGGGGCCAGGTATGCAAGTGGGTGGGCGCTGGGGCTCAGGCCTTGTGCCCCAACGTGTCCCTGCACTAGCTGCCTCAGGCTGCTCCTGGACCCCTGGATGAACAGACCCCAGGCTTAGGGAGGAGCAGGCTTTGTCTTCTCAGTTGCCCTAAACGCTGCTAAAGCTATTCATAGTTAGCAGCATGGTAGGGGCTTTTACTCAGACTTTTTTGCGGAGGGCACATGTTCCTTGAGACAGATGTTCTGTGCAGCAGTGTTTCGTGGCTGCACGCCCGTGCCCACACCGGGGAGCCGCTGTTGTCTGTTCATGGTGCTGGACACACAGCCCGTGGCAGTGCTGCCTTCGAGTGGGGCCTTCGGGCCCCTTTCAGTAACTGCCCTCCTGACACCCCCCCAGGCACCGGGGTCAGCCAGAAGGGAGCAGGGCGCCAGGGAGGGGTGCTGGTTGTGGCGTTTGGGCCTGAAGGAGCCTGGCCGTCACTCTGTAAGAGGAGAGTGAGGCTGAGGAGCTGCTTGGCCAGAGTGTCCTGTGGAGGTTGCGGGGCTGGGACTGTCGCCAGTCCTCCTTCCAGGGCCACCTCGCAGGTGTGAGCGCTCATTTTAGGAACTGATGGTTAGCGGTGTGTGCCTGGGCCGTCTTCCATCTGAGTGTCTGCAGGCGGGTTGTCCACACACAGGTGGGGTCAGGGGCAGGGTTGGGGAGGGCATGGCACAGAGCCAAAGGACACCTGCCCAGTGAAGGCCAGGGACAGAGACTCCCAGGGTGGCTGAGGGGAGGTGGCCTGAGAGTCAGAGGGTAGGGAGAGGCAGCCGGTGCCTCAGCTGGGCAGGACCATGGGGCCACGCCAGCTGCTGGGGGGAGGCCATGTCAGGGCCACAGCCTGCAGAACTCAGAGGGTCCAAGTGTTACTGTTTCCCCCCAGACGTCACTGGTCTGGTACACGTGCAACCTAACTTCTACAGGATTACTGTGTTGGGACCCAGTTTCACCAGTGTATATTTCTCCTTCGCTGCAGAGACTAGCACCGCAGGCATCAGTGGCTTAGAGCAGGAGCTGGGTGACTTGGGGTGGACGCCTGCTGTGCCAGGATGCAGAGGCTGGTTGACCCTTTGAGGGCCCAGGGGAGAGAGACCACGGCAGGACCCTGTATCTGGCCATATGCCCCTGAGCACCCCAGCGTCCCCGGGGCCACCAGGGTGAGCCACCCTTGCCCCTCTTGGAATCTGAGCAGTGTCCAGGAACTGTATCCTCACCGGCTCTGTTTGCCCCTCAGTATCCCTGAGAAGTGGGGCCCAGGGCGGGCGCTCCTATAATGCCACCCCCATGTCTTGCAGCACCACCCACTGGAAGCAGGTGCTGTTTATGATGGATGAGCCTGTCCCCGTCTACATAGGGGATGTCCTCACAGGCTCGGTTGTGCTGCAGAGAAACCCAGTGTGGAGGAGGCACATGTCCGTCGCTCTGAGCTGGTCTGTCACTTCTGGACAGGACCCCACATCGCAGAGAGTAAGATATTTAGTTGTCAAGTTGTATGCAGTGGGGCTGGTCTGGGGGATGGTGTGTGGTAGTCACAGTGGTGGATGCTCTTCCCGCCCTGGCCCGACACCATGGCCACATCTTGCCTGCATCCTTTTTCTAATCTTCATGGAGGGAAGTGGACACTGTTATTTCCAGAACAGGAAGCAGAGGCGCAGGAAGGTAAGCGGTTTGTTCTGTGATGCAGCTAGTCAGTGAGAGGAGACCCAGACCAGGCTGGGGGCTACCCTTTCCGTGCCCAGGAGCCCTGGGTAGAGAGAAGGGGCAGAGGGCTGAGCCATGAAGAAGGCATGTACATGCCTGGTGCCCACAGGCCGTGGGTGTGTGTCGGTGCGGCGTGGGGCATGTTCTGACCAGGTGGCGGTTTGAGGACTGAAGAGCCCTCGTTCCCACAAGTGAAAGAGTGCAGCCAGTGGGGGCCTGAGGCACAGAAATGGATTCCACTGGGAAATGGATTCCCTTAATGTAGGAGGGAAGAGAAAATCATCAAATGGTTCTTGGTTATTTTTTTTAAACATTTTTATTTATTTATTTTTAGAGAGAGGGGAAGGGAGGGAGGAAGAGAGAAAGAGAAACATCAATGTGTGGTTGCCTCTCGTGTGCCCCCTACTGGGGACCTGGCCTGCAACCCAGGTATGTGCCCCGACTGGGAACCAAACCGGCGACCCTTTGGTTCACAGGCTGGCATTCAATCCACTGAGCCACATCAGCCAGGGAAGTTTTCTGTTATTTTTGATACCTGTTTGTGCTTTGCTTTATGGTAACTTTATAAGTTTGTCATTTAAAAAAAATTCTGCACCTGAATGCCATTCTCTCGTCCAATGTTTAATTATTAATAGGAAAACTCTGTGTTAATCAAACTTCAGTGATTTGTTATTTGCTTCATTTGTCTTCTTTGCCTTGTTCAGGCTGGAGAAAAAGTCTTTCCGATCTGGAGATGACAGCTGAAATGCCGCTTGGGAAGCAGTGCGAGCTGTTGGAGGAATGCGCGTGAGCGAAGGAGGTCACACCCAGATGTGAACACTCCTTCTTATGGCAGCCTGGAACGCTCGCTCTGCTGGCAGGTGGCAGCGCCCTCCCTGTGTGCTCCAGACCCACACTCCTGGGCCGCCCTCGCCACTGTCCCTGCCCGTGTCTGTCCTCTAGAAGTAGGCTGTGTTTCCAGGTGTCCACCAGTGGTGTCCGCAGTGCCGACCTCTGGGTGTCCCTAAGCTAGGTCTAGTTCTACACTCATAGGACACATGCGTCAACCTTGTACTCCCGTGAAAGTGACTGTCTGTGCATCGTGTGTTAAAGGTGTCCTTACTGCCCTCGGTCCGTCCCCTCGGCGTGCAGAACGTGGGGCTGCACAGAGCCGTGCAGGACCTGGAGGCGGCGGTGCATGCTCTGGGGCTCTGCATGAGGTAGTCCGGTTGTAGGGATGTCTTCCAGATAAACCGTGTTGGCACATAGTACATCTCAATAAATATTTTTAAACGAATGTTCGCGTAGGTCTACTTCTCCGCCTGTGCGTTGTCTGCGTCAGCATGGGACCGCGCTACGTGCGCTGCTTTGTAACCCTCCTCACCTAATGTTATGAAGAAACTCCATGTCAGTAGGTGCGCATCCATGTCTTTGTGTGTGTGGTTTCGAGTGAACTTCTTACTGAAATATAAAATCCATACTTCAAACCACACCAGTTATGAGTGTGCAGATGGATGAAATTTCACAGCGTGGACACATATGGCGGGCAGGACACTTCCACACACCTGAGGCCCCAAGTGCCCCTTCCACTCGGCATCACCCCACCCCCAGGGTCATGCCTGAGTTCTAGCACTACAGATTACTTTTGCCTGGTTTTGGACATTTTATGAGTGGAATTATCAATGCATATTTGTTACAGACTGAACGCGTTCTCCAAAAATTCATATGTTAAGTCCTAGTCCCCAGTGTGATGTTATTTGGAGGTGGGGCCTTTGGGAGTGACTGGGTCTTGAGGGTTACTGTCCATCATAATAAGATTAGTGCCCTCGTGAAGGAGACCCCAGGGAGTGCCTGGCCCCTTCGCCAGGTGAGCACGCCGTGAGAAGGCAGGTGGTCGTCCGTGAACCAGGAAGCAGGCTTTTGCCGGACCCCAAATGGGCTGGTTTCTTGATGTTGGACTTCCAGCCTCCAGAGCTGCAGGACTAAGCGTCGCTGGAGCCGCCCCGTCTGGTGGTCTGGCATGGCGGCCCCAGGGGTCTAAGACTGTCTTCCTTTGTGTCCGCCTTCTTTAGTGCACGCTGTATTTGTGAGAACCTTCCAGGGGTTCTGTGCGGTGAGTGGGTTGCCCTCTCACCGCTGTGTAGTATTCTACCGTATGAGTGCACCAGAGCCCGTGTGTCTTACTGTTGGTGGGCAGTTGGGTTGTTTCCAGTGTCTAGCCATTATGATTGGTGCAAATGTGAACTTTTCTGTGTGTGTGTGTTTTGATGCACGCTTCTACTGAGTATACACCAAGGAGCTCAGCTTCACTAGAAATGATCAAGACAGTTTTTCAGAGTCAAAGAACCTCGTGTCTCTATCTGCAGGTCCTCATCAACACCGACTGTTGTGTTTCTCATTTTGCCCGTTCTGGTGGGTGTGTGGATGTAACTGCACTACCTGGACGGCTAATGCAGCTTCCTGTGTTCATTGGTCATTGGCTACCCTACTTTTGAAGTGCTTGTTCAAGACTTTTGCTCCTTTTACTACTAGGGTTCCCCCCCACCAGCTAATTTTGCAGGGGTTCTTGATAGAATCTGAGTAGGAGTCCTTTATCGTATACAGTGGTACCTCGGGACTCATTGCTAATTCGTTCTGATGCGTGGCGAGCAAGCAGTGATTGACGAAGCATTTTCTCTTGCGGGGTGGTGTCATGACTCATACAGGTTCTAGCAAGTGTGACGGGTGGTGAACGTATGCCGAGTGCTGAGACATTTCTTATTATCAAAATGCTACGAGTACCAGGTTTGACGAGTTCTGAAGCCGACGACTACCGAGGTTCCCCTGTATTTATTTTGTGACCGTCTTCTACTCTGTGGCTTGTTTTTCACTTTCTTTAGAGTATTTTTATAAACAGAAGTTCTTAAGTTTCCTGTTGTCCAATTTGACATTATTTGTCTTTTATGGTTAGCACGTTTTGTGTCCTGTTTAAGCAGTCTGCCTATTCCAAGATCATAAAGATATTCTGTATTCTCTGCTATAGCTTATACTGCCTTAGCCTCTGCGCTTGGGCCAGCATTCCCCGGAACTGATTTGTCATTAATGTGAGGGAGGGATCAAGATTTATTTTCCTCTTTGAGGTAGATGTTTAGATCATGGATTTTTGACCTTTTTCCTTTCTAACACATGCCTCAAAAATGGAATTTTCCTCTAGAATGGCTGTAGCTGCAACAACGGTATATTGATATTTTTCAGTATCATACAATTGGAAATATTTTTACATTTTTGTTATGATTTTTTCTGTTGTACCATGAGATTTTTGGAGGTGTGTGGCTTAATTTCAAAAGGTGAGACTTTTTAGTTATCTTTTCTTATTGATCTCTAGCTTAATTTCACTATGGTTAGAGAACAAACCAAGTGATTTCAGTGCCTTGACACTGCTGAATCCTGTTCTGTGACTTAACAGTTGTCAGTTGTAATCATGTGCACTGGAAAAGAGTGTTTGTTCAGCTGTCACTGAGTGCGTGCAAAGCTCTAAACGTGTCATGCATCTCAGCTTTGTTAATTGTGTTGTTCAGAGAGTTGGCCCCTGACCGATATCTTTGCCTGCTTATTCTATCGGCTTTGAGTCTCTTGGTCTTAGTCAGTGGCTTCGTCTTGCTCAGGCCGCCATATCAAAATACCGTAAGCTGGATGGCTTCAACAAAAGAAATTGATTTCTCAGGGATTTAGTTCTAGAGGCTGGGAGTCCATGATAAAGGTGCTCGCCAGTTTGGTTCCTGGTGAGGGCCCTTGTCCTGGCTTATAGACGGCCACTCCTCCTTGTGTCTTCACGTGACAGAGACAGTGAGCTCTCTGGTGTCCCTTCTTATAAGGACACTAATTCTTTTGGATCAGGGCCCCACCCTTATGACCTGTTTATTCTTAATTACTTCCTTAAAGCCCTATCTCCACAAACAGTTACATTGGGATTAAAGCTTTACTACACACTGAGTGTCTGTGCTCCCCACCCCCCAAATTCCTGTGTTGAAGCCTGATGCCAATGTGTGGTGTTAGGAGGTGGGGCCTCCTGGGAGGCAGTTAGATCATGAGGGTGGAGGCCTCCCGATGGAATTAGTGCCTGTAGAAACGAGACCCAGAGCGCTCTCTCCCTTCCACCATGTGAGGCAACAGCAGAAAGTTGCCATCTGTGAACCAGAAGGTGACCCCTCACCAGACACCGAGTCTGCTGGTGACTTCGTGCTGGACTTTCGGCCTCCAGACTGTGAGATGTAAATTTCAGTTGTTTATAAGCCTCCCGGTCCACGGTATTCTCTTAGAGAAGCCCAAACAGACTCAGATGGATGTTGGAGGGACACAGATGTGTGCATAGCATTCTGTTTCTTAGCCCCCAAATTCATGTCCTCCTCCCATGCAAAATGCATTCCTTCCATCCCAGCAGTCCCCAAAGTCTTATCTCACTCCAGCATCAACTCTGAAGTCCAATGTCACAACTAAATATCCAAATCAGGTATATGTGTGGCTCAGGCATTGTTCACCGGAGGCAAAACTCCTCTCCCGCCGGGAGCCTGTGGAGCCAGGCGAGTTCGGTGCTTGTAAAACACAACGATAAGATGAAGAGGGATAGACAGTTCCATTCCAGAGGGAGAACTCAGAATAAGCGGGTGACGGGCCCCAGGCCCATCCGGAACCTAGCAGGGCACATTCCGTTAGGGAATAAGGCTGGGCAAGAATCCTCTGACCTGCTGCTCTAACACCAAGCCCACTGAGCCCCCGAGCTCACTGCCCCCAAGCAGCTCTGCGAGGGGACCCCCCAACACACTGGGTGGAGTCAAGGTGCCCTGGCTTCGTCTGCTGGTGAAAGTTGTGGTGGTTTCTGCTTTTTGGCTATGGTGAATATTCACGTACAAGTTTTTGGGAGGACATGTGTTTCCACTTCACTTGGGTAGATGTTTTAGGAGTGGAATTTCTGGGTCATGTGGTAACTCTATGTCTAGCTTTTTGAGTAATTGAGAACTGTTTCCCACAGAGGCTGCACTATTTTACATGCCCATCAACAATATCTGGGGATTCCAATTTCTCCACATCCTTTCCAGAATTTGTTTTTTCTTTAAAAAATATATGTGATTCTAGTTGTCCTAGTGGGCGTGAAGTGGTGTCTCATTGTGGTTTTGACTTGCATTTCCACGATGGCTAGTGATGGTGAGCATCTTTGTGTGCTTACTGACCATTCAAGTATCTTCTCTGGAGGAATGTCTAGCGAGATCCCTTGCCCATTTATTTATCTGTCTGCTATTGAGTTGTAAGAGTTTTCATATATTCCAGATACAAGTCCCTTATCAGATACACAATTTACAAATACTTTTCCCATCCCATGGGTTGTTTTGCATTTTCCAGCACAAATGTTTTTAATTTTGGTGATATCCATTTTATGTGTTTTTTTTTCAGTCACTTGTATTTTTGGTATTTAAGAAACTATTGCTTCATCCAAGGTCACGAAGATTTATTCCTATGTTTTCATGAAAGCATGTATAGTTTTAGTTCCTACCTTTAGGTCTTTGGCCCGTTTTCAATTAAGCTTTGTATATGGCATAGGGAAGGTGCACAGCTTCATTCTTTTGCATGCGGATTTCTGGTTGTCTCAACACCGTTTGTTGTCGAGACTGTTCTTTCCCCCACTGAATTGTCTTGGTGTCCTTGCAGAGCATCAGTAGATCTCACATAAAATGAAAAAGAGTGACATGATGAAATGATAAAACGAAGGAGAATAAAGGTAACTGAAGCCACCATCCATTGAGAAATAGACAAAGCAGGAAGAAGGCGTGCAGGAAAGTGAAAGCAGAAATTACGTTAGGGAGACAGTAACAGAGAGATCTCTGGGAAATGCTTAAATATTTGGAAAGTAGAAAGCATACTTCTAAATAACCCATGGCTCAAAGAATGAGACATTAGAATGTATTTTGAACTGAAAGAAAATAAAAACATATAAAAATTTTGGGCATGCGCCTAAAGCAGTATTTAGGGGAAATTCATACCATTAAAAGTCTATATTACATCCTTACCAACACTGAACGATACACTTACAATGGTTAACATGGCACATTTTATGCTATGTACATTTTATCATAATTTAAAAAGTCTATATTAGAAAAAAAGAAAGGTCTCCCATTGAACTTCTACCTGAAGAAACTGAAAGAGAAGAAACCCAAAGTAAGTAGAATAAAATATATGATAAATATCAAAGGAGAAATCAGTGACATAGAAAACAATAAAACAATACAGAAGATAAGTTGCCGTCACCTGTGCGGGGAGGAGGTCCCTAAGCGGGGATGATGGGAGATTAAGAAAGATACAGACACTTTAGGGAAAAGCGGGCACCAGGTGGGACATCGTCCTCTGATGGAGAGACAATGACCCTGAACAAGGTCTCTATGTTTATTTTGTAAGGGGTAGTTGGATAAAACTCAAGGATGTTTCACAGACTCAGGGAAAAACTGCAGGCATAATTGCTTCGTTTCCCAGGCTAATTAAATGATAAATGTTTCTTCTACAGAAGTAACAGGTGCATACAGCTAATGCTCGTGATTAACTATTTAACTGTCTCCTTAACCCCTGCGGGTTCTGGCTGTGTGTTGCCAGCCTTCACTGTCCTCCACAATAAGTGAAACCACAACTTGTTCTTTGAGGTTAAAATGGATAAACCGCCAGCCACACATAGGGAGCAGGGATTTTGCTGTCCCTTGAGACCATCATTGCACTGTCCGCTCTGATCCAGCCTGCTCTTGGAGCCTTTCCTCACCCTGTCCCAGGAGACTGACAGGCTGCCCCTGGCCCCACGAGAGTCCCGCCCAGGAATTTGCAGAACAAATGCGTTGGTGCTGAAAGGGTGGACTTGACTTTCCACTGGGCCTACAAATGCTCACCTGGACACCAGCTGTTTTATGTCGGGTTCTAAAGACCTGTGACAAAGGGGAGCAATGTGTCTGGGGAGTCAGCACTGCATGTCCCTGCTCTGGCAGAGTCTGGGCAGGCCCTTGTGAAGGCTAGAGTGTGTGCCTGTGTGCACATGCGAGTGTATAGGGAGAACACAGAGCACGCATGTGTGTACCTGTGTGCAGGAATGTGTGAGCCTGGCCCAGGTGCGGGAGGCAAGCCTCCTGCGAGTCCTCCCGCCAGCTATGACACCTTTCATGCCCCGCTGGGCTCTGCACACCCGCTGGCCACAAATCTTTAGTCATTAATCCTCCAAAGACAGCATTTATAGGGCATTTTTGATATTTTGTGGGCATCTTAAAAGTCAAAAATGCAATGAATGGCTCAGACAGCGACCCAGGTGGGAGAAGAAGGCCACTGGCCTGGGGGCTCGAGCGGGATGGAGGCTGCCATTGGCTGGCTCTGGGGGCTGCTCATGGCTCCTGGTCAGGGTTGGGTTAGGGTGACTTAGGTCCATGGTGCCCGTTGTGTGGTTTCTGTCCACTGAGCTCTTTACGTCCTCGAGCTGACAGCTGCAATCGCCTGACCCCAGAGGCCACGAGCAATCTCAATATTGTGACAGGGAGGCCTCATCCAAGAGGCACTTGGCTGGTTCGTGTGCCTGGAGGTGCCCAGGTCTACTTTCTCCAGAATTCAGCCGTGCCAGCTGCCCTTCGCGCAGTGGGAGTTTGCTGGTGTGTGTAGGGCCATGTGAGCTCAGATGAAACTCACACAGTGGGAAACACCGGGCACCACGATCTCTGCACAGCACCAACGAGAAATCACCCGAGCGCTTTCAGTGACGTGTTCGGGCTCCACCTCACCTCGGGTAGACCTGGCCAGGGTGGCGGATGGGTCCTGCCTCTCAGGTTGTGCCTTTGTCTTGGTCGGTGTGCTCACAGTGAGTTCTCTGAGCGTGGACAGACAGGCTCAGCGTGGGGGACGTGTGGCCCCACACCTTCTGCACCACGGGGCCCTGCACCGCAGTGCGAGAAGGAGGGGATGCAGGAAGGCCCAGCGTGAGTTTGCAGGCCTGTGGGGCCAAGTCTAGAAGCACACTGACTTAGCAGAAGACATTTAACACTGTCTTGCACTTTTTTCCAGTACAACCTGATACATAATAGAGCTCAATAAAGGAAAGTCAACTTGGTGTCCTGACCAGGTGGGCTTACTCCTAGGTGCATTCTTACAACCCAGCGATTTCCAGCCTTTTTCATCTCATGGCACACAAACTGATTATTGAAATTCTGCAGCACACCAAAAATATTTTTTGTTGATCTGACCAAAAAATCAGTATGATTTCGATTCATTCACACCAGAGGACTATTGTTGTGTTGACCATTGTGATTGTTTAGTTGACAACCTAAGGGAAAAGGGGTCAGGTATTGCATGTTTTAAAAATTCTTGCGGCACACTGGTTGAAAATGGCTGTTTCGTCTATAAATGGTGTCCTATCAGGAAACTCAGTAAGTGGGCTACAGCGCTGCAAAGCCCAGAGCAACAGCAGGTATATATTGACTTCAGAGAAAATAAGTAGTGCTTTTAGAAGAACAAAATTCCTTACTGGTTGCTTCTCCAGGCCACATAGCCAGCCAAAAAAAAAAAGATCATAGTGAATTTGGTTTAAAACACTGTTATGCTGTTAATTACTTATTCAGCCTAAGACACCAAATAATCAGCTCCAACCCACCAGCCCTGCAGCTTAGCGCCAGGTTACCGTTGATGTGGGGGGTAGCCCACATAAGACCAACCAAAGAATCTCTGCTGACCCAGCTGGAATTGCTGACCAATAAATGACCTAATCCTGAACTCATAAATGACCCTGTTGTAGAAGATTAAGCATTGGAGAGTTTTGTTATGCACCATAAGCTAACTGATACGTGATTTTGCTTGACTGACAGCACTTGCAAGTCTCTTTTCACCCCGCCCTGCCCCACTGGATTTGGTTTATCTTCACAGCATGCCTTGTGAGAGTATCGGTTTAGTAATTTTTTTAGTAACTAGAAGTATTCCTTTCCCACATCTGTCTTTGTCTCTCATCACTAAAATCAAGAACCAAACTTTGTAAAATGAAAATCAGCCTCATCAAGGCAAGTTAAGAAAGCAGCAAAGACCTTTCTGAAGTTACTTATGTGTTTATGTGTACATGTCCATAGGGCTTTTTTGCTAGTGATATATTGCACAGATATGATTGCTTTGAGACACTAAATGTCCTATGCAATAGGTAGCAACCTGGTTATACAAAACCAGGTTTTTCTCTAGGCCTGATTATATTAATACCAAAGGTTTTAGCTCTGTCATGAGCTTCTAAGATTCGCCCCGGAACCAGATGACTGCACTCTCAAGTCTGTGTGTGTGTAGGGTGATGTGTTTGTGTGAGTGTGTTGTATATGTGGTGTGTGTGGTGTGCGTGGGTGTGTCTACTCCCATCTCCACTGATCACCCTGTCAGGTGTCCTGACGTCCCCCCATTCCTGACACTGCCCTACTCAAACCTGGGCTACTGCACCTTTTGTCCATCTCACGTCCCTGATGGGCTGTGGTTTTCTCCCTCCACCCAAATTCTACTTGCTTTGGTGTTTAAAGGTCTGTAGCTTGTGAAGGAGTCATGGACCTATGCACAGGAAGCCTGTCTTTTCTGCCATCTGTAGGGGATTTGGTGGGAGGGGTGGCACCCAGTGGGCTCACGAGGGCTTCCACGGAGCCGCGGAGCAGAGCATGCTCTGGTTACAGGACGTGAAATGCAGCACAGACTGTGCTCTTGGGTATTTTGCAAACCCAGGTTCCCCCTGGACACAGCCACGGCCACAATGCTGGCAGCTCCTGGATCCCACTGAGGGACCTCATTCTGAGTGTTTTGTGGACACGGAACAGTCTGTTTGTCTGTCCTCCTGCTGAGGGCCCTGCCTGGGAGTCCTGTCCTCTGGGGAGCGGCAGGGTCCAGTTACCATCTCATGTTCATTTGAGCACCGCCCCCCTTTCTGTGAAACCCCCTGGTGAGTCAGCACACCTAGTGGTAACATGGAAGTGATATGGAATTTGGATAACTTTTAAGATATGAATAAAATGCAGCTTGTGGATGCAATTTTCCTGTTGAAACCCAGCTGTTACTGAAGTCACCCTGCTGTTGGAGATTTACTTGGCCCTTTTTTTTTTTCATTGATTTTAGAGAGAGTAGAAGGGAGAGAGAAACATTGATCTGCTGTTCCACTTAGTTATGCAATCATCAGTTGTATGTGCCCTGACTAGGGATCGAACCCACAACCTTGGCGTATGGGACAGTGCTCCAACCAACTGAGCTACCCGGTCAGGGCTGAGATTTACTAGACTTGGCTCAAAAAACTTATCTTAAGCTTCAGAGCTGTTAAAGGGCCCCTCAGAAGTTTGGGCCAATTCCTGGCACTCTGTCCTCTGCCTGCTGTTTCTTGGCTAAACTGTTTCCTTTAAACATCGCCTTTGTGTGTCTCCCTCTGTGTGACGGTGCTGTCCCTGGTGGGCCTGTGTGCACGTTGCATGTGTGTATGCAGTGGGCGTCCCTGGGGGCTGCCGGCAGCCAGGCGGCCCTCACAGCGGCATGCACACCGCACAGCCCCTGCCCTGGCTGCCACGTTCCCAGGAGCTCCCACTTCCACTGTGCCCTCGGCACCCCTTTCTTGGTCCCCACCCCTGTTCCTGTCCTCTCCCACTCCAAGGTCATGTTTATTTATCAAACGAAACTATTTACATCTTTATCTCTCTGATTCCCCCCAAGACTCAGGAGCCATGATTTTCTCACCCAGAGCAGAGCATCAAGGTTTTTGTTTTTGGATTTTTTAATTTTTTTTAACAGAAAGACTGTCTTTTGCAGAGAATTAAATCACTCCTCCAGGGGACAGTTTCAGATCGAATTTTCTTCCCTCTACACAAACACACACAATGCACACAACACACAACAGACACAAACACAAACAACACACACGCGGTTTCAGACTACACCTGCATCCCAATGCTGAGAGGCAACATTGAGGCAGCATCTTCCCGGATGTACAGTGGAATTGTAACAGGGATTTGAGAAATAAGGCCAAAGCTAACTGTCATTTAAGTTTGTCCACAGCAGACCCGACAAAAACCAGCCTCTCCTCCTGGATAGACAAGTGCCCAGCTGAGTTCCTGGTCATCACCAGCCAGTTCGCCAGGATATTTAGACTGGGACTGGTCGCCGCTGCCCCTGAGGATTAGACCCTCTATGAAAGACTGCTCCTGTTCTTAGCCTATCTAGAAATTGTTGCTACTTTTATAAGTATCATTTGTTTTATATAAAGTAGTTTCAGATTTTGCTTACTTATAGTCAGATGTATATTTTAATTGTTGTTCTGTTTAGGTCATTATTATTGTCCTTAGGGAAAAGAACCCCTACTCGCTACTAAGCCAACTGCCCCCGACTGCCTCGCATTTTACCTGTCTGGACTTAAAGGACACTTTCTTTTATATACCTCTGGACCCTGTAAGTCAGCCAATATTTGCATTTAAATAGAGAAACTTTCCCCACACTGGCACCAAGACCCAATTGACTGGGTTTGAGAACTCCTCCACTATATTCAGTAAAGTATTAGCCAGGACCTGAAACCATTCTCAGAGCAGCATCCCGGCCTTGTTTTACTCCAGTATGTGGACGATTGCTGTTGGCAGGGCCAGGAAACCATGAGTGCCAGGAAGGGACGCAGACCCTGCTCCGGCTCCTGGCATCCAGAGGCTACTGGGTGTTCAAAAAGGAAGTTTGGTACCTGGGTTTCTGAATAAGCCAGGGACAGAGGACATTAGGAACTAAAAGGAGAGCTATAATCAATCAACAATCCAGCCCAATGACTAGAAGACAGAACACTTAGAAGGATGCAAAGTAGCATCTCAAAATGAATACTACTATGCCTATAGATTGCCACGAGGACAGCCCTAGAGCAGCCTTATGCCACCACTGAATGCGGTTCCACTTTGGCAACCTTTCGCTGTTTCCCGGACCCGGATCCCAGCACCCTTTTTCTCTCCAAGGTGTTCCCTTGTTCCAGGACCTGTCCACTGGAGCGCGGGAGTGCTACAGACCACCCGGTTCCTCCAATTAGACACTGCCATCCTCCAGATTATCACCAGTCCACCGGGAACTTTCAGTGCAACAAGACTCTCTGCTGGACCCTGCTTGCTGTGCACAGTAATGCAACAAATAGAAGCCGCAGTGACCCGAAGGGTTACTGCCAAGATCCTTTCTCTCCAGAGACACCACTACCGGATATTGCAGCCAACTCAGTCGGAAGTTGAATATGCGGACTATGATAGTGATGCTAGAACAGACACCAGTGCTGTTTAGCATCAAAGGGGGGAATATAACAGGCAACCTCCCTGCTGCTGAACCACAGGGGCACCTCCCACCTGCAGAAGGTGGGGTGAATGACGTGCAACCTCCGTGTTTGTACTCTGTGACCTTCATCCCAAGCTCATGTGCCTTTTTCTTTGTCTCCCAAATAAGGAAAGCTAGACCTGACTTCCACTCCTGGCTCCTGTAATCTTCTGCCACATAGTTTCTTGTCACTGCCTGAACATATATAAGCCAGTCCCTTCCTTTGTTCAGGGCCCGAGATTTGGAGGTTTCTCCCTGGGGTCCGCATGTGTAATAAAGGCCTGTGATCCATACCTCTCAGGTGTTTGGTTGCTTCAATTCCCCGTAACAGAATGAGCATAAAGTCACTCTCCGAGGCGTGGTTTGGTGAGAGTGCAGCACGGGCGTGCGCTCAGGATCCGGGTTCGGGTGGCCCTGGTGCACCACCCGGATGGAGGCTGCTGGCGCTGTAAAGAAACGGGGTGTTTCTACGGGCTGCTGTGGCCTGATTCCCAGGCGGTATTGTTATGTGAAAATGACAAGGAGCAAAAGAGTCAATGAACGTGCTACTTGTGTAAGAAGAGAAAATATAAATAAGAATTTATCTTTCCAAAAGAAACATGAAAAGTAAACCAGAAACTAGGGAAAATGGTTATCTGCAGGGGGACCCTTGGAGCCACGCAAACACAGCAGCCTGTGGCACGTGCAAAGGTGACTTGTGCAGTGGTGGGACATGTGACATGTGGGGTGGTGGGACACGTGACCCATGGGGTGGTGGGACATAGTGACCCGTGGGGTGGTGGGACATGGTGACCCGTGGGGTGGTGGGATATAGTGACCCGTGGGGTGGTGGGGCACGTGACCCGTGGGGTGGTGGGACACGTGACCCGTGGGGTGGTGGGACATGTGACCCGTGGGGTGGTGGGACATGGTGACTGTGGGGTGGCGGGGCACGTGACCCGTGGGGTGGTGGGGCATGTGACCCGTGGGGTGGTGGGGCACGTGACCCATGGGGTAGTGGGACATGGTGACTGTGGGGTGGTGGGGCACGTGACCCGTGGGGTGGTGGGGCACATGACCTGTGGGGTGGTGGGACACGTGACCCGTGGGGTGGTGGGACATGGTGACTGTGGGGTGGTGGGACACGTGACCCGTGGGGTTGTGGGACACGTAACCCATGGGGTGGTGGGACATGGTGACCCGTGGGGTGGTGGGACATGTGACCTGTGGGGTGGGGGGACATGTGACCCGTGGGGTGGTGGGACATGTGACCTGTGGAATAGGCTAACACGACAGCCCATGGAATGGTGCAAATGTGGCAGCCCTGCTTGTGTCCTTTGAGTTGACAGCAAAAATATACATGTGACCTTAGTAAATTTGCATCTCTAGACATTACTTAGGCAGACAAGCAAATCCGTTACCTGTGAGAAACAGAGTTGGAGGCACTCCTTGTGGACTCTGAAAGGCACGTTGTGTTCACAAACTTTTTAATGGTCTTCCCCTTTTTCCTTCTCCCCACGGCTTCCCAGATGACCTGCTGAGGAACAAGAGTGTCACTTTATGTACAAGCAGAGGGAGGCAGGTTCTCACAGAAGCTACAGCAACCACAGCCATAAAGTCGGACAAGATTATGGGACCTCTTTCGAATTTCACTTCCTTCACTAGAACTCCTCCGAATGGAGTAACACAGTTCCAGTCCTGGAGCTCATGAGGGAGCAGCAGGGGTGCTCAGCGACTCTCCCAGCCTGCCCATCGTATGCAGGGCAGGGTGCTGCAGCCCAATGCTGGCCGGCCCTGCGAGGCTGGGCGAGGGAGGGAGGGCACGGCTCTGTGGAGCACTGCTTGACTATTGTCGCCTGGCTGAATTTTTAAATAGGTTTTCCTGTTATACAATTAAGTCCTTCTTTCTAAGGGCCACTTGGGAAATACAGCGATGTCAGAGAAGAAAGAAATTCCCCACAGTCCGGGACCCTGGAGACAGTCGCGTCCCACCTACAACTTATACGATGTTCCAGTAAACTAGGGTCACCTCCATAAAACAAAAGTACCCGCCGGTACTGAATAAATACTTTCCCCTTGTCTCTCAAACCAATGACCACAGGCTGGCCTGGTGGGGTAAGGCCAAGTTCTCTAACAGGGCCTGCACCTGGGCAGCAGCACCTCGGAACAGACAAGGGTCTGTCTGCGGTACTTTTTATTTTCTCTCTGTCCAAAGGAAACAGTTTAACCACGAAACAGAGCATGTGCTTGAATGCTCGGAGGCCTGCTTTAATGCGAACGTCCTTTGGTGGTATTTTCAACTGGTCGCAAGCGTTTGAAAACTAGTCCAGGGGAAGTGCGGACTCATCGCCATGAATAGGCACAGCACACTCCTCCCTATCGCCCCCCTGGGGACGGTAGTGAGACACAGTCAACAACACGCGGCGCACAAGAATCTGGTGTTTCAGTCATCTTGCCGAGCAACAAACCACCCCCGGGCCTCGTGGATTAAACAACAATCAGCTGTTTGCTCCCGACTCTGCAGCCCGGCGGGCTCGCCGCTCTCACTCATGTGGCTGCAGTCATCTGAGAGTCCCAGACGGCCTCAGTCCCGCGCCCGGCTGGCAGTTCGCTGGGTGTCCGCCGGGGCTCCTCGGCTCTCTCCTCTGCGGCCTCTCCAGGAACGGGCCAGACTTCCTGGCTGCAGCGTGCTCCACGAAGGCAAGCGTATGCGCAGGGCTTATCAGGCCTCCGCGAGGACAGGTGGTCGAGCCACGTCCCGTGGCCAAGCCCAGAATCAAAGTGGAGGTGGCTCAGGGCTGTGACCCTGGCGGGGAGGCGTCATCCCAACGCAGGAACCGCTGTCCCAACAGCGCTGGGAGCAGGCATCTCCAGGTGACCGGTGAGTGGCGTCCATCACATCCTTCTGAATATGAGTTGTTCAGAACCTGCCCCCCAAATGTCTTCCAGGGACCAGTGGACACAAGTGCGTTTGACAGGTGGTGAGGCCGAGCTGGTCGTTGGGGACAAAAAGCCATGGAGTGGGGGTGGGGTAAGGGGGGTAAAGGCGCTGTCCTGTCTCCAGGCACCGGGCAATTTTCAGAAGAAACTTGAGTCGGGCTGAGCTTGGGCATGGGGCCCTCCCTACCCACTTCCTGTTGCCTCTCTCTCTTCTTTTCTCTGGAGCTCAGGGTCCCTCCTGCGGCCCCAACCACTGTCACGCCCCTCACTGCCTCCCCCAAACATCTGGGTGAGAAACCCCGAGGAAAGAAGGCACTGGGTGAGCACCTAACTGGATGGACTCTACGCGGCCCTCCCCGAAGCGCTTACATTTTCCTTTTGGTGATTCCATGTTATTGTGATGTTCGTGGTGCTTGACGGGTTTCTCCTCTGCTGGCGCTTTTGCTGCAGCAAACACTTTTTCAGTTTAGGTTCAGCTTTGTTTAATATTAACAGTTCAATAGGTTGGTAATTAGAGGCATTTCCTCTATTTTCCAGGAGGTGGCGCTATAGCGCCCATTTTTGGTTTCTTTTACTTGCATTGACTCTGACTACATTCCAGAGCCAGTGCGTTGCACCTTCCGCCACCTCTGCCAGAGTGTTGCGTGTGCCCCCTTCGTCACTGCGCTGCCTCGCTGCTGTGGTGTTGCGGCAGTTGTGGGCATTGCAGGTATTGTCACTGGGGTCACCAGGATGGTGGGTGCCCCTGCTGTGTCTGGGTCATCTGGGCCACAGGCACGGCCACCGTGGCCAGGAATGATGGCACAGGTGGTGGGGAGCTGGTGTCATGGGTGCCTCTGCTGCTTCTGGGGTTGTTGGGCTTGCAGATGCCACTCTGTGACTTGGGGGACTGAGGTTGTGAGTCCTGCTATGGCTGCTGTTTGGCTCCCCGTGGCTGCTGGTGCTGCAGCGGCTGGGAGACCAGCAGCCTCCGCTGCTACTACCCGGCCCTCCGCTCTCCAGCTGCGCGGGCACCACTGCAGCTGGGGGAGGGAGCCAGAGTCACTAGCACCAATGCTGCTGTTGGCCTGTTTTTTCACTGGGGTCATTGTGGGGGGAGGGGTTGTGGGCCCCTCCTCCGCCACTGGCACCATGCTCACTGGGGCTGTCGGTGCAGGTGCCAGGGCAGGCAGGCAGGCCAGGGGTAAATGCACCGTCCCTGCCATTCGTCCAGTTCCACCTCCCCTGTGTGTCCCAATGCACCTGCCTTCAGAGGTATAGACGCGCGGATAACTCGGGCACCAGTGTGTCCAGCAGAGTTGAGTTATGAAGGTCCCACTAGTTGTAGATTGAAGGGCCAAGACAAAGGGAGGGTCCCGCACTGCCATGACACCCACGTCAGCCTGGTGAATGTTTCGTGTTTATTTTCTCTGTGCGTCAGGCTGCAGGGCCTCCATTGGTATCTCAGTGTTTTGGTCCAAGGGTCCAAGACAGCGGAACTCCCACACACAAAACAACACCCGCAGCCAACGGGCTGATGCTGTGGTTCCTCCCGGCCATGCGCAGGTCATCCAGTTCCTGGTAAGTGGTGGTGGACCTGGTGACAGCATCGAAGGGTCCCCCCACTGGGCTCTGCACTCTGCAGGTTCTGTGGCATCTTTGTGCTTTAGTCCTGTGGTTTCTTCTGCATTTAATTCGTTTATACATACAACGAACATTCAGAATGCAGCTACGGTGCGCCTGGTTCTGGGAGACCGTGGGAGCAGGTCAGACGGTGCAGCCATCCTAGGCATTGCAGCTCCTGAGCAATGAGTTCTGAGGTCCGAAACTGCAGGGGTGCGTGGCCGTGCTCCTGTGAACCTCAACTACTCTGAGAGAAGCACAACCATTGATGAGAGAAGCAGTAGCCGCCCAGGCCTTGCCAACCTCTCTCCTTTTGTTCTGCTGTGAGCCCGAGGCCCCATACCCCTCATGTCTCAAGGGCGTCCCCGTGCCTTCCTCCCAGATGGGACACCATTTCTCCTGCACAGGGCTCTGCAGAGGATCCCCTTCCCCTGTGCCCAAGGCACTGGGTGAAGGCCAAGCCCCTTCCAGGAGTCCCGGCCAAAGGGCCAGTGTCCATTCCCTGTATTCAGCCGTCAGCCATGCTGTCACAGCTGCACGCGTGGTTGGCTCTGATTACAACAGGTTGTCTGATGCTGAACCTCAGCCTTGACCTTGGAAACAGGGCTGCCGAAGCCCAGGGCTCTGGGACCCCTTCCAGGCAAACACTGGGGCAGGTCCAGGGGGTTGGGTGCTCATTATGTCCCTTTTTAATTAAGGTTCTTGTGGTTACGTTTGTTTTTAAGCAAAGAAGAGAATTCTGTATGCTTCTTGAATATATAGCGCTCAGAAAGAAATTAGGTCGAAGACATATCCTTGGGACCCAGAGAATAAGCTTTCATCTATATGTATTACACAATGAAAAAAGTGAATATTTAGTCATCAATACGAAAATTTATGGCACTTCAATTCTGGGGAAAATGTCAATAGTTACAGCCCCAAATCACGTCCACAGACTTGAGGTACAAAGTAAGACCCTGCATTTCCAAGTCAGAAGTGGTACGAGAACGCGCTTCCTTTTGGGTCTGGAACCCTAAATGCCACGGTGCTGTGTGCTTTGTTTTGGTGGCACTGCTGCTAGGAAATGGGAAATATGGAGTTAGAACAAAGTTGTAGAAGACAAGGGCTCTCGAATGACACTTGTTTATAGAAGCTGCGAGTCTGAGGCTTTAAGGAGAGCTCTGTTTACTTTGGTTTCAGATGTCAGTCTAACGAGTTTGGCTTTCTGATTTTCTAACTTATGGCAGATGGAAAGCAAAACGGCGGACAGCGGTCTGAGCTCAGGGCTTCCGGTGACCAGCGCCTGAGAGCTCCCGAGTGAGGGCAGGCAGTGTGACAATAAGAAAGGGACATAAAACCCAGGAAAGTGGGGGGAGCTCCAAATGTAGCTCGATGGGGGATAGTTTGGGGTTCAGGGAAACTGTCCTGCCTTCCTTAGCCCCGAGGGCATGCAGGTATCACCACGGACTGCTGAGGAACATCTGCTCCGGGCGCAGGGTGGGAGGGGTCACGTGCTGCCCGTGTGACATCCATCCGAAGCTGTATTTAAGTGAGTAAGTTCCGGTTACGTGAACAACCGTAGGTGTGGAGGTGTCGTTCCCCGGATGCTCCAGGCGAATGAGCAGTGCTGTGTGGATAACCTGCCTATGGATGTTGGAAGTGGTGCCCGGAGGGGAGCGCACAGGAGGGTGTGAGCGGAGGCGGATCCACACTCTGGGTGTGTCCAGAGCTGGGCTAACTTACGCTCAGGTGTCCAGGCGGCTTAGCCATGGCCCGGGAGATGCCAGGGTGGGAGCAGACAGCAGCTGGGGGGCCCACTAGGTTATATTCTGGGTGCTTGCAGGGGTAAAGCTGCTCCTGTTACCATCACTTGACCAACACAGACAATGACGCGTCACGTGTGCAGAATCCCTGCGTGTGCCCTTCACTGGTGCCTCACAGCACCCCGAGTCTGAGTCCAGCTGGTCCAGTGCAATCCCCTCCTACACTGGCTGGCTGGACTAAGACATCATCACGTCCTTATTTGCTGGCAACTTTGCACCCGCCCAGTGAGGTGGGGTGCCCCTTCCTATCGCTCCCACTGTCCCCACCCTACGAGTCCCCATGGACTTGCTTGCCAACACATACCTGGAGCCGGAGGTCACGGCTGCCCTGCATGGATGTAGGAGGCCAGGCTGGTTCAGGAGGAGGGTAGGGAGGCAGGGTTGGGCTGGACTGCATCCCAGGTCTGCCTGTAGTACCTGGAGCTGGGATGGCCATTCTGTCCTTGTTTTGCCTTGTGGGCTCAGCAGGGCTGTTGCCATGGCTACCACCTGTGCTTGGGAGGCTGCTTTGGGAGGAAAGGAAGGGGCTCAGCTTTGCAGCATGAGGAGCTGAGTCTCTCAGGTGGCCACCTGGATGCTGGATGCTTGGCGCCCCTTTTCTCATCTGCCTGTAAAGCTCCTGGGTCTGCGACCCCATCTGCACCCATTGCTGCTGCTTGGCAGCTGAGCGGGGGTCTGCACCCTAACAGCCCCGCCTAGCTGAGGGTCCCTGCCAAAATGCTTGTGAAGGACAGGCAGGACTCCCCCAGAGCTGGCTTTCCCCCAGGGAGCAGGGTAGGTGCTCTTGGCTCCCAGGTGTGTTCCTGGGGAACTTGGTGTCCCTTGCATAGACAGTCTGACCCCTGCACAGGTAAGGAGGAATGTCACTGACTCTGCCCATGGAGGGCAGCGGTCAGCCATGGTTGACGGCAGGAAGCTATGGAAGTCAGGCTGGGCCCGCTTGCCCCCACTTCCACAGGGACCACTACTGGCTGGCCCTGGATGGGGGAATCCCTAGTGCTGTCCAAGGGATGCCCGCCACCTGGATTGACACAGGGGGTGGGGTCTGACATTGACCACTGTGTGCATGTCCAAAGCGAGGACTCCTCGTGAAAATCCAGAGCACCTGGGCCTGGCTGGAGGACGCAGGACCTCACCCTTACACACGGCGCGCGCGCACACACACACACTCACTCACTCAATTCCCCCCAGACAGTGCCTACAGGTGCTGCTTGCCCACTCCCTCCGCTCCCAGTACCGTTTGAGCGCTGGCCACTTCCACCTCCTCACCTCGTACTTGGCGTGAGTAGACAGCACGGTGCCCGCGGGCCCGGCACAAAGGGCTGCGGTCCGGGGAGGCTGCCGGCTGCTTCTGGGGCCCTGACGGGGTCCATGCCCAGGGTCCTCAGCCCTGAGGTTCCCTGTCGCAGACCCCCTCTAAGTCTGGATCGCGAGGTGCTGGCGCCCCGAGTTGGGGAACGGCAGCCGCACACAATCGACTGGTTTTCCACTGGGGTGGTGGCTCTCTGTCCTGATACAGGTTTCCTCGTCTGTCCGTGTGTGCCAAACTGCCAAGTTAATTTAAAAGCGTGCGCCTGCGTGGACGACAGATGCCCACGGAAGAGTCATGGGAGTCCTTGTCCCCACGCCCGAGACCCCCTCTCTCTTGTGTCCTTCGCTCAAGGAACAGCCAATCCCCAAAGCCACTCCCTTTTCATGCAGCTGAGGCTCCTGGGAACTGCCCTCTCTGGGAAGGGACGTCCCTGGGGCATCTGCAGAGACAGACGGCAGGGACTCTGAGAGGCTCGGACCCGGGGGCGGAGAGAGTGACCTGGGCAGCACGGACACGACCCTCCTGGCTGCCCTACCGCCGGGCATTCCAGAAGCCCAGAGCGGCCTCCCGAGCAGGTGCCGGTGGGCCTCTTCCAGGTGGTCCATGGTGTGGGCGGGCGGAGACCCACCGATGAAGCAGACACGTGTGTGCTCCCCGGAGGGATGCCTTTGGGGGAGCGCTTCTCTGTGCCTGGAGCCCTTTATTTGTACTTAATTCTGTGAGAGGCGTGTGCGTGCGTGGGATGCTTCGGGTTCTTTCCGAAGCGAGGCATGCAAATAATGGGAAAACCTCCAGCTCTCTCCACACACAAGGTGAAAGATAGATGCGGTGACCCTACGGTGGAACTTCCTTGAGTTTGGGGTCATGTTTAGGTCATCCCAGAGCCTCTGACTTATCATCTAAAACTGCTCACTCTGGCACAGAAATGTGGAACAAGAAGTGCTTTTATTTTCGATAACATGTTAGTGTAAGATAAAATGGAAAATAATCATGGATTTTGAAAACACAGTAATACAGTAGTGACTCTAGGTTCTTTAGAAGCACAACAAGCGTCTAAGTATTTAATGTCTTATTTAAGGTTTTGCAGTAAACGAGAGAGTGGAGGACAAAAACGGTGTTGGTTCACATGAGTCTTGAGCTGCCTTGGAGCCAGGCTGCTGTAGCTGTTGCAGATGTCAACCCAGGGAGGACCCCGTTTTCCTAACCCATGTCCTAAAGTCCTACCTGCAGTGGGAGGAGTGTGGGGTGGGGGCTGAGGGGATGAAGGCTGGCAGGAAAGGGGCCTCATGCCCCCAGGACCAGGAGTGCCCCTGCAGCCCCTCCAAGGCCGCAGCTGGAAAACCCTACCATGGCAGAAAGGCATGGTGATTCCACAGAGTCTCTATACCTGCTTCCCAGGTCCCCCTTTCTCTTTGCTCCTCCTTCCTGCCCTCCCTAGATGGGCGAAGGGTAATGCCCCCTGAATCTGGAAAGGCATTGCACAGTCTGGGCAGAGGACAGAGGACAGGAAGTACAGGTTCAGGGGTCAGTGCCTGTCACTGATCCGGTTGACCCTGTCCCGCGGACTCAGTCTTTGCCTCTAACGTGAGGGACCCTGACAGGGTGGTCTCTGAGTCCCTGCTAATCTTTCCTCAAAAAGGGCTTTTAAAAAACTTGCTTCCTGATTCACTGGTACCTTCTTTCTTAGAATCGCTGGGGCTCAAAGGATGATTCATAATGTCCCTGTCTATTGTGAGATCCAGACTCGATTCTCTGTTGAGTTCTTTTTTAAAAATGTATCTTATTGATTATGCTATTATAGTTCCCATCTCCCCGCCTCCCCCCGCACTTTACCCTCCTCCACCATACACTCCCCTCCCATCAGAATTCTTCCACCTTAGTTCATGTCCATGGGTACGCTTATGTAAATTCTTTGACCCATGTAAATTCTTTGGCTTCTCCATTTCCCGTACTATTCTTAACCCCCCCTATTTTGTACCTACCGTTATGCTTCTTATTCCCTGTACCTTTTCCCCCATCCTCCCCCCACCCTCCTACCCTTCCCCTCTCCACTGATAGCCCTCCATGTGATTTCCACTTCTGTGATTCTGTTCTTGTTCTAGTTGATTGCTTTGCTTGTTTTGTTTTTTTTAGGTTTGGTTGTTGATAGTTGAGAGTTTGTTGTCATTTTACTGTTCATACTTTTTGATCTTCTATTTCTTAGATAAGTCCCTTTAACATTTCATATGAAAAGGGCTTGGCGATGATGAACTTCTTTAACTTGACTTTGTCTGGGAAGCATTTTATCTGCCCTTCCATTCTAAAGGATAGTTTTGCTGGATAGAGTAATCTGGATGTAGGTCCTTGCCTTTCATGACTTGGAATACTTCTTTCCAGCCCCTTCTTGCCTGCAAAGTTTCTTTTGAGAAATCAGCTGATAGTCTTATGGGAACTCCTTTGTAGGTAACTGTCTCCTTTTCTCTTCCTGCTTTTAAGATTCTCTCCTTGTCTTTAATCTTGGGTAATGTAATTATGATGTGCCTTGGCGTGTGCTTCCTTCAGTCCTGCTTCTTTGGGACTCTCTGAGCTTCCTGGACTTCCTCAAAGTCTATTTCCTTCACCAGACTGGGGAAGTTCTCCTTCATTATTTGTTCAAATAAGTTTTCAATCCCTGCTCTTCCTCTTCTCCTTCTGGCAACCTTATGATTGTGATGTTGGAACATTTAAAGTTGTCCCAGAGGCTCCTAACCCTCTCCTCATTTTTTTGAATTTTTGTTTCTTCATTCTGTTCTGGTTGAATGTTTATTTCTTCATTCTGCTTCAAATCATTGATTTGACTCCCAGTTTCCTTCCCGTCACTGTTGGTTCCCTGTACATTTTCCTTTATTTCACTTTGCATAGCCTTCACTTCTTCCTCTATTTTGTGACCATATTCAACCATTTCTGTGAGCATCCTGATTACCAGTGTTTTGAACTCTGCATCTGATAGGTTGGCTATCTCTTCATGGCTTAGTTGTATTTTTTCTGGAGCTTTGTCTTTCATTTGGGCCATATTTTTTTTTTTCTCAGTGCACCTGTTATGTGGTAAGGGGTGGAGCCTTAGTTATTTGTCAGGGTGGGGTAACCCACGTCACTGTGTTGTGTTGCTGTATGTAGGGGAGGAGTCAGAGAGAGAACAATGCATCTTGCTTGGCTCCCAGCTGGCTTTCAGTCACTTCCCCCACTACCCACAAGCAAAGTGGGCCTTTCTGATGCTGATTCCCAGGTGGGTGGGTTTGTATACGTTCCAGGACCCTGGAATAGGTTTGTCCAGCAAATTCTCCTGTGAGGCTGGGAGTTTCTCCCACTGCCACAACACCCAGAGGTTTTTTCAGTCAGAGGTTTTGAGGCTTTATTTCCCTGGGATGGAACCCTGGGTTGTGAGGTCTGTCTCGCTCCTCAGTTGTTCCTCCCAGTTTATCTGAATGGAAATGTTGGACCACCTGGTCTGCCAGCCACTAGCTCGCCCTCCCCGACCACCAGCTACCACCTTGCCATGAGTCTTCTTCACCTGGGCTGCTTGTCTCTGCCCCTCCTAACGGTCTGGATGAATGTTTTTTCTTTGACTCCTTGGTTGTTGGACTTCCGTACAGGTCTTTTTTCTGGCATTTCTGGTTATTTTTTGTTTTTGTCCTTTTTTTGGTTGTGGGAGGAGGCAAAGTGTATTTACCTATGTCTCCATCTTGGCCAGAAGTCTCTGTGATCTCTGCAGAGTTCTTGAAAAAAGATAACCGGGATAACATGAATATCAAATTGAGCCCCTTTATTTTGACTTTATAACAAGGGAAACTTATTAGTAATAATTAGATAATTAAGGGTGCAGTCTTCCTAAATGAACCAGGTGCATGCTTTATTTTATGGTTGGATTAACGTGTGTCTTTCCCCCTTCCATGTATCTAAAAGCCCGATTTATGTACAGCTATGCAGTGTCTTTATTCAGCAAGGGCATCGTGTTCTGGGATCTAGCACTCTTGGGGGAGGAGCCACTGTGGTCCGAGAGTGTTGGCTGTGTACTGAGGCCATTGATGAGACGATGCTAGATGAACACATTTGGTTTCTGTCCTGCTGATCTCAGAGCAGACATCTATCAACTTGAAAGGCATCCTGAGCTTTCAGAGATGGACCCAGTGCCTGTGGCCTAATGGACTGGGGCCACCTACCATCTGGCAATCTTCTAACTTCTTGAATTGCAAAAGTGAAATTCTTTGCCCCATGACAAAGTTAGGGAGGGGATTATCAAACTGAGGGATCTGGAAATCAGAACATGATGGCTTGGAGGTCTAGGTGATGTGAGGATGAAAGAATGCCCAAATCTTTGCCACTTCTCTCAAGATTCCAACTGCCCCCCCTACCCCACCTCCGGCCACTGCCACTTGATGCAGTGGTCCCAGGACCAGGGCTGCAACTACAAGGGCTACAAACAGGGATGATTCCAAAGTAAGAAACTGTAACTATGGTTTTAAATTCATGTCACATTTCCTAAGAATCTGATGGGGCAGGATGTGCCTTTAACCCTTTGACATAATTGGGGCTAATGGTGAGTGCAGCTCTGTTGCCTGGTGATAAGGCTAGCCCACTGGATTCTGCACTTATGTAACCTCACCTGCTCTGAACAGGAACAGGCTGAGGAGGGCACTTGCTGGACTCGTATTTTGCCTGCAATCTAGAGCAGCACCATAGTGAATCTAATGTCTCGTCCAAAGATTGAAGAGTTTGGGTATAAACTGAAACAGGGGAAAATAGTAACTATGCTTAAAGGGATGAAGAAATGAGTTAATGTCCTATATTACATTTTCACCTCAAAAAAGGCTCAGAGCAAGAGATGATATTGCGTCTTAGCTCAATTATACCAGATGTCTGGAGAGTGAAGCCATGCATTTCTGAGATTGCTCCTTCCTGCTTTTGGAACTGGAGAAGGTCAAATGGGAGCCTGCAATCCTGAGTGGCCTCACCATGGGAGACATTGTTGTGTGGTATGATGATGGACTGGACAGTTAATGACTGGAATTGTAGTCATGTGCTAATATCATTTGACTTTGATGATTGTTTTTTTGTAAGGGATCTGTGTTCCAGACCAGTGGGTGGACTGTGATATTGGGATTTATAAAAATATATAAATATTTAAGAGACTTCCAGTCAAGATGGCCGCATAGGCAGACATGGCTTACCTCTTCACACAACCACATCAAAAGTACAACTAAAATATAGAACAATCATCATTCAAGAACATCAGAAATTGAGCTGAATGGAAGTCTGACAGCTATGGAATTAAAGAATCCACATCCACTCAGACTGGTAGGAGGGATGCAGATGAAACCAGGCTGATCCCACATCTGTGTATGGTGGATAAACTTTCCAGAGGGATATCTTAGGAGCGAGGAGTCCCAGACCCATACCAGGCTCAACTATAAGAAGAGAGTGTACTCAGCCCACACAAAGGGCGCACCTTGAGTATCCAGCTTGGGTGATAGAGGAGGCTGTGCCACTGAACTCGACAGGACATCTACTATATTAGGCCACACTACCAAGACATGGAGTCATAGCAGGTCTACTTAATACATAGAAACAAACACAGGGAAGCTGCCAAAACAAGGAGACAAAGAAACATGGCCCAAACGAGAGAACAGAGCAAAACTCCAGAAAAGAGCTCAACAAAATGGAGATAAGTGATCTATCAGATAGATGCAGAGTTCAAAGCACTGGTTATAAGAATGCTCGAGGCACTTACTGAGGTCCTCAACAGCATAAAAAGGACCCAGTCGGAAAAGAAAGACACACTAATTGAAATGCAGAACAGTGTACAGGAAAACAACAGTAAGCGGATGAAGCCGAGAATCAAATCAATGATCTGGAGCATAAGGAAGCACAAAACAACCATGTAGAGCAGGGGCGTCACACTCATTGTCACCGGGGGCCACATCAGCCTCGCGGTTGCCTTCAAAGGGCCAAATGTAATTTTAGGACTGTATAAAGGTAACTGCTCCTTAACAGTTAAGCAAGACCTCAGCACTGACGCCGGGTAGAAACAAGGTGCCAGGCCGGATAAAACAAGGTGGAGGGCCGGATTCGGCCCGCGGGCCTGGTGTTTGCCACCTGTGATATATAGTCAACTCTTTTTCACAAGGGTGTCAAGAACATTAATCAGGAAAAGAATGGACTTTTAAACATAGATGCTGGCACAAAGGGATGACCATTTTTTAAAAAAGAAATGATGCCCTGGCCAGTGTGGCTCAGGGGGTTGGGTATCGTCCCACAAACTGAAAAGTTGCGGGTTCCATTCTCAGTCAGGGCGCATGCTTATGGAGCAGGGTCGGTCCACAATCAGGGTGCATTTGAGAGGGAATCAATCGATGTTCCTCTCTCACATTGATGTTTCTTTCTCTTTCTCTTTTTCTCTCCATTCCTGTCTCTCTAAAATTAATAAGCATGTTCTTTGGTGAAGATGAAAAAAAAGAGAGAGTTGGCACCTAAGTTTATAACATACCAAAAGTAACACAAAACATCTCAGATCCAAAGGTAACAGCAAATCTATAAAACTATATAACAAAACAGAAGTAAAACATAATATTCTTGAATTGGCAAAACATTCTTAAACATGAAGTCAAAAGCACAAGCAAAAAAGAAATCTAACACTACCTGAACCCAAACCCTAACACCAAACCCAACTATAAGCTCTAACATTAAGCCATATACTCAGCCCTAGGCCTAGCCCAAACCTGCACCCCCAACTCTAACCCCAACTCTAACCCTGGTCCCTACCCTAACCCCAACTCTCACCTCACCTGAATCCAAACCCCAAACTGAACTCCAACACTAACCTCAAACCTAAACCTGAACCTAATCTTGACCCTTCACCCCAAGCCCAAGCCATCTAACACACACACCTGCTGCTATTCTATATGCTTGGGATGTGCCTTTGGAGGAACAAGTAACACTGAGAAGCTCTTCCATCTGTCTCTGCCCCGCGGAGGTCCCTAGATCTAGAGCATTGACCTTCAGTCTCCTTGTTCTTTTCCTCTTGAATTTCCAAAGCCCCAGTTTGCCTGTTTGCTCAACAGTCATAATGGAACAAGGTATTTATATCTCAGTGACCCTCCTCTACCTTGTTGTAGGTAAGTAATTATTGCAAATATGAAGGCATTTCTGAATTGATATACACATCTAAAGAATTTTGTTTTAAAAACTAAACCAAAAATATTTCTGACACACTAAAGTGTAGAGTACAATTTAACACAAACATATATTTCATCACCTAACTTAGGGTTCTAATTAACTTACACTCAAAAGAAAACACTGTCCTTTCATTGGTTTATCAATTTTTATAATTTTATGATTTCATAATGTTTCCAATATTACAAAACACCATACATTACATATGTTATTGTTTTAAAATTTAAACCACATATAATAGTGTTACAATCTTAACATTACATTTAATGTCTAAAATGTTTCATAAATTGACAATGTATTGAATTTACTTCCTGTTAACTCAGTGCAATGGGGACCAAATAGATCCCTCAAGCCATTGATAAGCAGGTGACTCATTGATAAGCACATGATAAATGAATCTTATCGTGAAGACCAATGCTGAGGGGTGCTCATACGGTCATTTAATTTACTTTAACGAGAAAAAGTTCTGGTCCTCGTATTGATGAGATTCACTATGGAAACTCTATTCTCGTTTTTCATCAGTACAAAAGGACAGATGGTTGGGTAACAGGAAGAAATAAAGTTATTAATGTTCTCCAGTTGCCAAATCCTCTTATTGACAAACTGTGAATAAACAATAAGAAAGCTGTTGGTCCAGGTACAGAGAATGAAACAGCAAACCAAGGTGAGGATGATGTGGGTAGCTTTGTGTTCGGGAGAGCTCCGTGAGGAGCAGACGCTGCTGCGGATGTGCCGCACTGTTTTGTGGTGTCTGGAAAGGACAGTCACCATGTAGATACTATTGCACACCATTAGGGACAGAAAGAACAGATCCTGAATGAACACTGTACTGAGAAATGTCACCGCTACCTGGTGATCATATGAACTGGACTTACAAAAAGAACTATAATACCCAGATGTAACATCAGTGGTATTCCTGTTTGCCACAGTTCTTAAGATAATCTCAGAATAGAGGACCATGTTGATGATCCAGCAGAATAATATGGAGGGCTGAATGAGTGCAGAGAGTTTGTCCTTGAGCCAGGCCCACTTGCAGCTCCTTACAGCGATCGTCACCGCCTGGAACGTGCTCTGGAGGGAGGTCGTGTACAGAGAGATGCTCCGGGTAACTCTCTGAATGTAGAGCACGATTTTACACCCCGTGTCACCCATCTCAGGCCTCACTCCGAAGGCACTGATTATGTTCGGGACCCCTCTGAATAGGAGGGTCAGGGCGTTGGCCAAAGTTAAGTGGGCAAGGATGGCATCAGCAGGCTTCTTCTTACAGTGGAGAGTGACGAAGGTG
>PVJI01004449.1:0-108155 GCA_004026765.1 Micronycteris hirsuta | reverse complement strand
TGAGCTTCCTGATAATCAATGCTTTGAACTCAATATCTGATAGTTGGCTTGCCTCTGTTTCATTTATCATTCTTTCTGGGGCTTCTTCCTTTCCTTTCATTTGGGGGTTGCTTCTTTGTCTTCCCATTGTTTGTGAGACTCTTCTTGCTATCCTCTGTTTCTTAAATTAATCTGTCAAGTTCTCTGGAGTAGCAAAGTTAATTTTGTCTCACTGTCTCTGTTTTTTGGACTGGCCCCTGTCCAGGACTGCCTCTGGTCTTTTCATAGTTCCAGGTTTTTATGTCTCACCTGTAGGTAAAGAGGAGAGAGGACGAGGGGGAAAGAAAGAAGAAAGAGAAAGAAAAAAAAAGGGAGTGAAGGAAGGGAGAAAGAATACCATAGGGAAAGGAAGGGAGGAAGGAGGAATAAAGTATAAAGAAGGAAAGAGTGGAAGGATGAATTAAAAGAAACAAATTTTTTTTTATCTTTTATAAATTAAAAAAATAACAAAACAAAACAAAACAAAAAAGTAAAAAAAAAAGAGAGAGAGAGAGATATGAGGAGGAGCGGCCTAAGAATACTAAAGGAGAGGGAGGAAGAAGGAATTAAAAACTAGTGAAGGACAGAGAGGAAGAAGGGCTAAAAAAAAACAAAAACGGAATAAAACAAAACAAAAAAAACAAAAACAAACAAACAAAAACCCAAAAACACACACAAAAAAACCACACACACAAAAAAAACCCCTTCAGCTTTCTGATTTTAACACTGTCTGGTCAGGCTGCGTCCAGCTTGGAAGATATTAGTTTTGCTTTTCTTCCTTCCTGAGGTGTACTCTTTGCTGTTGTCCAGACCCCAGTCCAGTTCCTCGGTGTGCTTCTGAGTCTAAACGGTCTTTTGATGTGCACCAGATAGGGGCAGCTCTCCCATCACCTATTTTCTCTCTGCTGGTCTAACTAATAAGTTCTTTCTGCGCCCTTTCTGGATAGTTTGGACCCTGCTCTGAGTCAAGAGTTTGTGCAGTCTGCAGCTCCGGTCTGCCACTCCCCTCAACGGGGTGCTTCTGCCTTATTCCCACAAAGCTGATTGGTCCTGCCAGGCTACCTGCGCTGGGGCTGGATAGCAAGGGCTTTGTCCCCAGCTGTCCGCATGAGCTCCGCACACCTGTGCTGGCTTTTAATTCTGTCCCTGGGTAGTGCGCCAGCAAACGCCAACCGAGGGGCCCCGGTTGCGCTCTGTCCCTGTTATTTTTGAGCTGTGCGCCTGTGTTCGCTCTCTTGTCTGTCCCTGGAATGTGCGCCAAAGAGCTCTGGCTGAGGGGCCCAGTTGTGCACTGTCCCTGGTCTTTTTGAACTGTGCACGATTAGACCACAGATCATAGGGTGCGCACAGCCCTTAGCTTCCCGTTTGGTTGCGCAGGTCGCACTTGGCTGTAGAGCCGCTGACTGAAAGCTGTTCCCAATTCTTTTGGAATGAGCTGGGAAAGGCCTTGGTCCCAAGGTCCCAAGATCAAACAGCCTCCAATTCCCCTTGATGGAAGCGCAAGCTGCCCCGGGCTGAGGGCCGACCTTGTTCTCACTCCGGAGCTACAGGCAGACTTCCCTGGGCCTCCGATCTGGGTCGCGCACCGGATCCCAGTGGCGCACTGACCTCGGGACTGTTGGGGGCAGGGCCTCTCCAAGTAGCCCGGAGCACCACTTTTTTTCCTGTTTTTCCTCTCCGAAAAATTCTTCCTATTTACGCCCACCAGACCACACAAGCATCTGACCACTCACAAATCCCACTCTGGCTCCCTCCCCAAGAATCTTGCGTCCGATCTGGGCAGCTGCTGGGTCTGGGACCCAATTTAACCCAATTTTCAGAAGTTTCTTGACAGAGCTTTGCCAATGCCCTTTTCAAGGTAGATTTGCCCATTCTACCTCCCCAGAGGTCTGAGGTATTCAAGTGGAGAGAAGGTAGTATTTTATGCCTAGAGCCTCAGAGATTAATTAAATGATCTTAGATGTAAAGGATGGCCCATTATTACTCTGTAGGCAGCATGGGAGACCAAATTGTGGTATTATTTCCTTTAGGATGGTTTTTGCTACTTCTGTAGATTTCTCCATTCTTGTTGGAAAAGCCTCAGTCCATCTAGTTAAGGTATCTGTCAGGACCACTAATTATTTATATCCTCTACAAGGAGGCATTTTGGCAAAGTCAATCTGCCATTCTTCTCCTGGATAGGTCCTTCTTCACTGAATTGGCTCTAACAGTAGGGGAAGGGATGATTTTTTTCCCCAGGGATGTTGTAGGCACAAAGGGTGCAGGTCTGACAAATGTTCTTTATAGTATTTGTTAGTCCTTTGCCTACAAGTAATTTTTTTACCATTCTTGTGGCATCCCTTCTTATGTAGAAGGAGTCATGCAAAGCCCTTAAAAACTTCCACTGGGAGGCCTGGGGAAGGAAGAGTTTTTGGCTAATGTATATGTGAGGTCCTTCATGGATGCTCTCTTGCTCCAAAGCCCAAGATATCTCCTCAGATATATAGTTGGGTTTGATATCTGAGCTGTTCACAGAAGGGAATAAGGCCAGTTGTTTGGAAGTTCCTAGTGCTGTCTTATTTGCTTCTTGGCCTCCCCTTCTATTTCCGTGGGGGATAGGGGACATATCCTTCTGGTGACCTTTGCAGTGCATGACTGCCACTTGCTCTAGGACCTTGACTACTTCTAATACATTTTGGATTTCTGGTTCCTGTTTAATGGGGGAATTCCTGGCAGTAAGGAGCCCCCTTTTGTTCCATAGGGCAGTATGAGCATGCAGAACAAGGAAGGCATATTTGGAATCCGTATACATCGAAATCCTTTTTCCTTGTCCTAGAATAAGAGTTTGGGTAAGGGCCATAATTTCAGCCTTTTGGACCAAGGTTGAGGGTGGAAGGGGTTGTGCCTCATGGTGTCATATAAACTAACTGCTGCATATCCCACCATTCATGGCCCAATCTGTTCAAAGCTGCTTCCATCAGTGAACTTCTCTTTGTCAGGGTTTGCTAAGGTTTGGTCTAGCGAGTCAGTTCTGTTAGGATAGGTAAGACTAAAAATCTCAGAGCAGGAATGGGTCAAGTCTGGAGATGATTCTATCAGCATTAAGGAAGCTGGATTTATGGTATTACAGGTTTTTAGTTACTTCAGGATAGTCAGAAGAAGGACCTGATATCTGGTGAATCTATTCCTGTTAGCCAGAGATGCCCTTTCATTTCTAGTACTCCTTGTACCTGAAATGGAGTTAAGACCCCTAATTTATGCCTGAGAGTCATCTTAGCAGCTCCTTCCGTTAGGATGCCTGTGACTGCAACTGCTCTTAGTCATGGGAATCACACGGTTGCTACATTGTCTTGCTTTTTTAGAGAAATATGCAACTGGTTGAAGTTCACTTACTAGTCACTGGACTAAGATCCCTAAGGCTATTCCCTGCTTCTCTCCTAAAGAGAAAGGCTTGTTTAAATTAGGGATACCTAGGGCTGGGGCCTCAACTAGTGCCTGCTTGATTTTATTAAAAGACTGATCATGTTCCTTTCCCCATATAATGGGTTTCGTGTCTGGTCCCTTAGTAGCTTTGTATGAAGGTTTTGCAATTCGTCCAAAGCCTGGGATCCAAATTCTGCCATATCCAGACATTCCTAAGAAAGGGTAGAGTTGTTCTTGGGTAGCAGGGGTGTTAGCTCAGTGATTGCTTTTATTCTTTCCTATGACAGCCATCTAGATCCTGAGGTTAGGGTCCATCCTAAATAGTTTACTTTCCATCTGGTGATTTGGGCCTTTTTCTTAGAGATTCAATATCCCGGACCCCAAGGAAGTTCAGAGTTTGGATAGCATTATTATTTAAGCTTCCTTTGAGGGGCTGCAGACTAGGGCATCATCTGCATATTGTAAGAGGGCTCCCTCTCGTAATTGTAATTCCCTTAGATCTCCTTCTAATGATTTTGTGAACAGATGAGGGTGATCTCTAAACTCTTGTGGTAGGACCATCCAGGTATATTGCTGATGGGTCATTGTTGTGGGGTTTGTCCACTCAAATGCAAACAGGTATTGGGAATCTGGGTGGACAGGGATGCAAAAGAAGGCATTTTTTAAGTTTAAAATGGTATACCACTGAACATATAGTTGTCCCTCACTATATTGTGGTTCACTTATTGCGGCTTCACTATATCGCAGTTTTTTTTTTTTTAATATATCTAATTCTGTATTGCGGAGTTTTTGCTATATCATGGGATTTTGAGGTATATAGGTATTTATATAATTATGATTTTAATTATTTTTGCCTAAAATTTTAAGACAATATAAAAAAGTAAAAATATTAATTCAAAGATATTAAAAGAATATTAAATCAAAATAAAATACAATATGTATTTCATCAGCAGATGAATCCCATACTGTGCACAATGGAAATGCAGTACGCCACTACCGCTTGCACAAGTTTGCCAATGTGACATTGTACACGGCACACTATTGGCTGATGGAATGGAAGGTGACCAACCACAGCACTGTGTTCTGTATCCTGGGTGCTGATTGGCTAAGTGACCGTAGCATCGGTCTGTTTGCTCTCCCGCACTGTGGCCATACGTTCAGCATCTCCTTGTCCACTTCACATCAACATGTGATTGCTGCGTATAGTGTTGCTCTGCAGTGTTGTGTTTTTGTGAAATTTTCATAAAAGTTTGAATTTATTTCAAGCCCTATGATGCCACCCAAACATTCTGCGCCTTCTAAGGCTTCTGGCAGTGAACCCAAGCACCAGAGGAATATGCTTATTATCAAAGAAAAGGTGGAACTTCTTGACACGTTAAAGGAAGGCAAAAGCTATGTGGCTGTAGCCCACCATTACGGGATCAACGAATCTACTGTTCGCTACATAAAGAAATACAAGAAGAATATTAGGTCTACGGCAACAATGACTTTTAACAAGACTGCAAAGAGGGTGGTCACCTCCTGCATTAAGGCCATTGTGAGGATGGAGTCTGCATTGGCCCTGTGGATAAATGACTTCAGGAAGAAGAATATCTTGCCAGGTACCAACACCATCTGGATGAAGGTCAAGAAACTTTATGATAGTTTTGTGGAAAGCACAGACATTCATGAAGGTGATGAGGATGAAGACGAGGATGACAACGAAGAAGCAGGACCGTCGAATGCTTCTCCCACCAGACCAACCCCATTCAGTGCCAGCAAGGGCTGGTTTGACAAATTTCAGAGATGCTTTGGGCTCAAGAGCGTTTCTCTGCATGGAAAAGCTGCCTCTGAGGATGTCCACTCACAACCATTGATGGACCAAGACCTGACAGAGATGACAAAGTCAGCAAGTGAAGAAGAGGATGAGGAACAAGATGAACTATGGGTTGGAGAAGAAGAGAAGATTGGCCTAACACTCGATCGTCTTACAACCATGGTCAGAATGGCCAAAGAACTTCAGTGAGTGGCTGAAGAATGGGACCCCCAGATGCTTCATTTGTTGCACTTTGTAAATACAATCGAGAGTGACATGTCAGTTTATAAAAACCTTCTCACTCAGAAGAAAAAGCAGTGCTAGCAACTCCCCATAACTATGTTCATCACTTGGACGAAGAGATCAGTTACACCTATGCCTTTAGCGGAAATAGAAGTTGCGGCCCAGGGCGAAGATACTGCACCACCTGATGAAGCGCCTGATGAAGTGGTACCTTCAGAAAAGCTGTAATGCTCTTCTTGGCTGTGCAGTACATTCATCTCATCGTCATCACCTTCATCACCATCAGTACTGCACAGCTACATAATTCATGATCTTCATCGTTCAAGTTGTAGTATACTTCACTGGTGAGTCCCCATATAGAATTTTATTTGTTAAAATTACATAGGTTTAAGAGTATAGAAAGTGTTTAAGAGCATATGAAGTGTTTATAAGAGTGTGGGAAAGGTTAATAAGAGAGCGGGAAAGGTTTATAGGAGTGTGGGAAGGGTTTATAGAGCCTTAAAATATATATAAATAATAAAATGAATATAATTCTGCTACTTGGTGGATTTACACCTATCATGGGGATCTCTGGAACGTAACTCCCACTATAGGTGAGGGATCACTGTAGTCTGGTACTTGAGTGAGAATGATGTAGGCTTTGGCTACAAGAGGAAGAAGGGGAACAGCAGCCTCATTAAGTAGTCTTAAATCCTGGACCAATCTGTACTCCCCTGTCACTTTAAGAATGAGGAGAATTGGAGGATTGCAGGTGGATTGACAGGGCACTAGCAGCCCGTGTGTTACAAATTTCTCTGTGATGGGTGCAGACCTGTAGGGCAGTGGTGTCAAACTCATTTTCACCAGGGGCCTCATCAGCCTTGCAGTTGCATCAAAGGGCCGAATGTAACTTTAGGACTGTATAAATGTAACTACTCCTTAACTAGGGGCAAGGAGTTCAGCGCTGCCGCTGGGTAGAAATAAGGTGCTGGTCTGGATAAAACAAGGTGGAGGGCCGGATTCGGCCCGTGGGCCTTGTGTTTGCCACCTGTGCTCTAGGGCCTCTTGTTTGACAGGATACTGTTTGGTATGGCGACAGGCTGTCCAGGCTTTAAGTGAATTTGAACTGGTTGGACAGTCTTGGCTTTTCCAGGAACTCCAGAGTCCCAAACTAGGGGACTACTTTCTGTAAAATTTGTTCTGGAATGTCATTTTCTATTTTCTTTTATTGACTAACATAATTTTAAAGATCCTAACTGGGACCTCCCAAAACTTCAAAATGGCCCCCAATCAGGCCAAGAGCTCTTATCCTAGCAACAGTGTAGAATATTGTGGAATAATTAGGAAAGAATGTTCAAAATTTGACTTTCAAATTGACAGGTGACAGGGGGTGTATAAAAAGAAGTTTGAGATTTTTCTTCAACCCCCATGATATTGATTGAACTAGAGGAGAGAGGTCCAGTGTAAGAACTGAGGACAGAGTACGTGGCCCCAGTATCAACAAGAAAGTTACTTTTCTTACCTGCCTCATTAAGGATTACCTGGGGTTCCTTGTTAGAGATAGAGATTCTGGTGTAGGCTGGGGCCAACCTGTTTCCCGGGCACCCTCAGTCCTCAAGTACTGCCATGGCCTTAGGTGATGACCCCTTTCAACTCTAGGAATGGGGCAGTCTACTTCCAGTGCCAGGGATCAGGGTTTGCACCTTTGCATGTGGGACATGACCCTGGGCGTGGCCCTGGAGCAATCCCTTGTCCAGTGTCCAGGGCATTTACACTTAAAGCATGTTCAATCTTTTTCCTCTTGGCATTTTTGTGACTTTCCCAGGATACCTTGAGGTGGCTGGACCTTGCCAATGGAGCTGCTAACAGCTAGCACTATTAACTCGGTCTGCCTTTCTACCCCGTTTTTCCTGTGCTGGATCTGTTCCTCCCTTTCCTCAAGGTCTCGGTTGTTAAAAAATGAGAGGGCACTGTCTATTACTTGAGCCATAGGAGTTTGTGGACCCATTTGTAATTTCTGAAGCTTTCTACGAATATCTGGTGCTGACTGGCTAATGAGATGCTGCCCCATTAATACTTGACCTTCTAGAGAGGATGGATCTAATTAGTATATTTCCTGAATGCCTCAACCAGCTTGTTACAGAAGAGAGCAGGATTGTCTTTCTTTCCTTGTGTTATTTCTCTGATCTTGTCAAAATTTATGGCTTCCTAATGCATTGTTTCATACAAGCTAATAAACACAGAATCAGGTGCTCCTGTTTCTGTTTCCTCCCTAAGTATACAGTCCCAATCGGGCTCTTGATTAGGGACTGTTTGAGCTGCCAGCCCTACATCATTGGGGTTTTAAGCATGTAATCGGTCTGCATATTTGTGGGCCTCTTTCCAAATTTATTGCTTCTCTTCTGGAGAGCAACAGGTCATCAGGATCATATAAAAGTCTCTCCAGGACATGTCAAAGGCAAGGGTTAAGGTTCGGAAGTTACTAGTGAAGCACAAGGGATCTTCAGAGATGTTTCCTTGCCTATCTTTGCACAGCTGCGGGCCAGTTATTGAAAAGGGTACAGGTACCTTCTGTACCTGCTACTTTCCTGAATGGACAGGAGGGCAGGAGAGGTAGGGAGATATGACAATCTGTGCTGAGTATACCCTGCCGGACTAGGTTTCCAGTAGTAGCATGGAGAAGAGGTTAATTCCCCTGAGGTGGGAGCAGAGGCTTCAGGACCCTGGGGCCCCCTGAGACACAGGTGGGGAACTTAGAAAGGGGTCACCTAGGATGTCATTGTTTACCTCTAGATGGGCCAACTCCTTTGCCCAGAACAGAAGGCTAGATTACAATACAGTGTCAAGAAGGCTTGAACATAGGGAAGCTCTGGCCACTGCCCCGACCTTTTACAAAACAGTTATGCAAACTCCTGTGGCCCAACTAATAGACATTGCCTTCTCAGTTTTTAAAAACTGAGACCCCAAGGAAAGGGAAGAACAGATCCGTCATAGGGATAAGGGGGTGGAAAGGCAGGCCAAGGTAGTAGCACCAGCTGGAGCAGCACTGCAGGTGCTGTCCGGCCACCTCAAATTAACCCGGGAAAGCCACGAAAATGTCAAACGGGGAAAGATTGAACATGCTTTCATTGTAACTGGTGTAACAGGAGTGTGGAGTTATAATTGTCACTCCCATTTTCAGGCCAAACTCCCCCATCTCTTAGCTTATACTGAGGCCAAGCCACATTGCAAAAGAAAATTAGCCTTTCTTTAGATTTTCAGCATCAAATTTTTGCCAGTTTCTAAGAACGTATCCCATTGGGGATCCTGAGGGAATAGAGGGTGCATTACTCTTCTTGTCCATGGTGTGCCAGAGGAAGAAAAAGAGTGGGAATTCCTGGCTCCCTAGAGGTATCCCCATTCATTTGCCAAGGTGTTCCCTAGTGGTTTACAGGGTGTCCCCTATTGTCACACCATTCTAGTGGGTTACACGGTGTCCCCCATTATTCCATCTTTCCAGGGGGTTACAGGACCTCCCCCCATCCATGCCATCATTCTAGTGGGTTACAGGGTATCCCTCATTGTCCCACTGTCCTTCTGGGTTACAGAGTGTCCCCATTATCCTTCCATTTTAAGCTGTGTGTTACAGGGTGTCCCTATTTATCCCACAATTTTAAGCTAGTAGGTTATAGGGTGTCCCCTATTATTCCACCATTCTAGTGAATTATAGGGAGTCCACCATTATCCCACATTCTTAGCTACAAGACGTCTCTGGGGAAACTGAGAAAGAAAACAAACATAAGTTGCTGTGGACTAATTGTACCCTCTTTCCTGGTATCTAATTTAGAGGCCTCAGTAAGAAAATTACCTTCTCCTAGTTTCCTTTGTTACTAATTAACTTGCATTAATTTCCTTTGATACTAGATTAACTTGGGCTAGTTTTGTCATAATTGATTAACTTGGGAATTGATTCTTTAAGTTGGACTGCTAAAAGGAGTTGTAGGGAGGGGACTGCAATTGGTTAATTTGGGATAGTTTCCTCTGCTCCTTCTCATAATTGCTTAACTTGAACTAGTTTCCTCTGCTCCTTCTCATAATTGCTTAACTTGAACTAGTTTCCTCTGCTCCTCTGCTTCTTGTAATTGATTCATCTACAGCTGGGAAGGAACATTCCAGTTTGTCTATTTTACAAAGCTAACCTGGGTTGGGAAGGCCTCCAAAAGGATCTTGAGGGCTCACCATCCTTGATGTACATTCAGCAAATGCAGCAAACATATATGGGGAAGAAGGGCAAGACAGAGAGGCAGGGGGTGGAGCTAGTTTTAGGAGGAACGTGGTTGGCTTGTGAAGAAGGGAGGTGCACCCAGCAACCTTTTCCAAGAGTTACAATAGTTCTTCATGGAAAGCCATGGGAAGGGACAATGTTATGTTTAACAGTGTGCCTTGTTGCATAGACATTACCTTGTGCCTGGTGAGGAGCTACTCTCTAACCCTGAACCATGATCAGGTAATCCTCACATAGGAATCCTTTAATGCAGCAGACGGTTTATTGACTTTTAAAAATCTGACCCATGCCTGCATAAAAGCAGGCATGCCCCAGGGCATGAAGGAGACAAAAAGAACAAGTCTTCTCCAACCACTTGGTGAGGGTGGAAGGGGTTGTCTTACCACTCTAGAGTTTCCACAGAAGTTCTCCTGCTGGCTTGCCAAATTGTTGCAGATGGAGACAGGGTGCAGTCTCTTATGGTCGCAAACAAAGAACTGGACTGGCCACACAGATATTGTAAAGCAAAGCAAAAGGGAAATTTGTTAAGGAAAGTACACTTCCCAAGAGAGGGGAGTGGGCCATCTCTGATCAAAGAATGGCCCCTTCTGTTGAAGGGTCACAGGATTTATGGTTTTTACTTAAGCTTCTACACATGCAATTTCCCACAATCCTCCTTGATTGCCCACTCAGGTTGGAAACCGTAATGCTAATTATTATCAGGCGTCACAAGGTGATTCTTGGAAATCAGGATGCTGAGTGGTGGCAGCTGCAGTGTCTCAGGGTGTCCTGCTCCCTCTCCTGCCTCAAAGGCAAGAAGGGTTACTATTGGCAATACGGCCACAACACAGTTATGAGACCAATGAAACATAATAGTATTTTTTATCTATTAATCCTGTACGCCAAAAGTATAAATAAAGATTGTGGGCTATTTGAACCAGAGACATTTTCTGAGCATGATATTTTTCACAGGACCAAATATCAAGGATTGTATAGCAAGGACCAAACATGTTCATCAACATATTTGATAAAATAAAATAACCTTTTGGCATGCACCAAAGTCTCTTTAGACATTTTGGATAGGATCAAATGTCTGCTAATCATGACGTAGTAAAGTATTAAAAATATTCCCTGGATGGTGTGGCTCAGTGGATTGAGCATGGGCCCATGAATCAGGGTCGTTGGTTCAATTCCCGGTCTAGGGCACATGTCTGGCTTGTGGCCCAGGTTCACGGTGTGGGGCATGTGGGAGGCAACCACACATTGATGTTTCTCTCTTTCCCTTCCCCTCTCTAAAATCAATAAATAAAATCTTTAAAAAATATATACCAGTAGATACTATAATTTATTCAGCTTCTACTGGTATTGGAGAAAGAAGCTCTTTCAGAAAATCTAGTCTTCCATGATGCTGGAAACAGATGTCTTTAATTTCTTATTGTATCATTTAGCTTTCAGTCACATTTTCTTACTGATTTAATTCTCATTCTGAGGCCAAAGTGATATTTCTAAAATATGAATCTAATTATGTCACTACCCTGCATTAAAGTCTTCTGTGTCTTACCGCTGATGCAGGAACATAAGAGTTGGAAAATTTTCATTTGAAGTAATGGTTAATAAACTCAGTAGTTAATACAAGTAAAAAGCCATTGTTTCAGGAACTCAAGTTATAACCCACCCTGTGTCCCAGGAGGATTGCAAGCAATCGAGATGGTATCTGAGCCACTGTGTTCTTGGGAAAGACATCCCTCTACCCAGGACTCAGATAAAGCAAATCACCTAGGACACAGATGCCTAGGACAGAGATAAAGTATCATCAGTCAACAAAAGAAAGGATGCTGGGGAAATTGTCAGACTGCTTTTATCTGATTAACTTCTGTCCTGAATTCCAAATCTCTTACCTACGCTTTTTGCTCCTTATAAAAATGTCTGGATTGAAAGGAAATGCAAAACGGTCTTTTAGAGCACACAGCCTGCTGTCTTTTCAGATTGTCAGTCATCGGAATAAAGCTCACAACATGATTCCGTCTTTGTCTCTGCTTATTGGGTCTGGTGGTGACAGGAAGCACAAATGCTGACTTCCAGTTTCACCATGACACTAGAAAAGTGAAATTATCTTAGTTTTGAGAAAAGGATTCTTTGGGAACTGGCCTGTCTGCCTATTTCACCAGCATCATTTCCTTTGGGCTCAGTGCAGTGAGGTTTATACTTGAAGTACCTTGGGATGCTCCATGGTGTCTTAGCACTCTGTGAGTGCAGATGGTTTTCTCTGCCTAAAAGATTCTCCCCCTACTCAGGATGAGTATTTCGTAAATATACATGTCCTCAGCATGACCATGATGGTTGTTAAGATTATAAGATGCCCTCATGCAGATGTGCATTATCACAACCCTGTCTTCTTCCACTAGAATCATTGCTGCCCTTCCCCTGATCCTAGTCTTACAAATCTAACACCTGGCACAGCAGGAGCGGGTGGCAGGGCTTCCTAGATCCTGCTGCATAGCTAGGGTCTCATTGGTCCATGCCTAGGCTATATGGCTGCTAAATCTTCTGACTATTATCCATACTCCCACCCCTCTTTACTAGGTGAAACCTACTTGTGCTTCAAGATTCCAATACAGTGATAACTACCCATCTACATTCTGTCTTTGAGTTTACCTATTCTGAAAAGTGTGGAAGAAAAGGGGTCACATACTAACCTGACAAGCTCAAGGGAGGCTTGTGTGGTGGCTTTGCAAACTCAGAGACCTAAAGTAACCACATAGGATGGTCTGAAATCAAAAACTTTCAACTAAAAGCAGGTTATGGCAGGTAGTCATGTCCTACCCCAGTATTTTTCCCCAGCAAAAGTCAATCTTTACCTTAACAGAGACTGTCTGTGTGATAATGCACCTTTGGAATGTCAAATTTCCTTTTTTCAGACCTTTCAGAGCACAGGGGAGACCACAAATCCCCTCATAGGTATTGTTACCTTGTTAATTGTTGACTGTGACTATCCTGTACTCACCTGTGTAAAAGTAAGTGTCTATAATTTTACTTTTTACCCCATCCCAGAGGTTTCCCCCATGTGCTTCCTCACGCTTCCCTAATCTATCAACAGTGGATTTCACGTAACCCACTTACGCCTCCTCTTTTGATTGGAATGTATAAAAGAAGGTGCCAAACTGCCATTCTCCAGATTGAGGTTTATTTCAACCCACTGAGGTTTTACTTCCTGGCAGTTGTCACCAGTTTGGCTCAAATAAACACATAAAAATTCTTACAGGTTTGGATGTTTCTTACATTGACAATAGTAACACAATTATATAATATGTGAATAAAAAATACTCCAATAAATCATTCCATGGCCTTCTTTTCTTTCTCCTTCTTTGCTGCACAAGCACTCTGTGCCTACCTCTGCCGTCTCCTGTCCTTCGCTGTGTCATGAATGTCTCTCCAGTGGGTGCGCTCCTTGAGGACAGAGCCAGGTTCTTAATCACCGTGGTGCACAACGTGCTTGCGCAGCGTTTGGCACATCATCAAACCTCAGGGAAGCCTAGGACTTTGCACTGAGCATTTATGTGAGCCCCACTCTTTCACTAGAAGAGAGAAGAGAGACTGAAAAATGTGTAGCCCAGCTGTGCTTTGAGCGTGAGGTGAGCAGCTGCAAGTGGTCCAGAGCTTCCCTTGTCCTGGAAGGGAGAGAATGAGTAAGGAGCACAGGGAAGTGCCTTTTGGGCAGGAGACTCAACCCACTGTGAGCAGGAAAAGAGCACCCATGGAGCATACAGTATTTTGCTATGTACAGTGCGCTCCTGTGTATAATGGTTACCCATGTTTTTGCATACATTATACATGGGATTATTATACCTATGGGATGTAATCATTATGCCCATGTATAATGTGCATTGTTATCTTTCCCTCAAAAATTTGGGCAAAAAGTGAGCATTATACATGGCAAAATATGGTAGTTTGTTTATATTTCATATATAAAAATAATTTGGAATACTTTCTGATTTCTTCCTTTATTGAAATTCCAGATTGTCAAAAGTAAGAATGAAAAAGGTAGATTGTGGGGGAAAAAATTGTACTAGAAATTCAATTTTACTTTGGAGAGGTATTTAATTTTAAAGATAATTCTCCTTAGATTTCATTTCTTACACTAATTCAAAGGCTGGACCACATTTTAACATTGCTTTTATTTTGGGTTGTTGCCATGGTGATGCAGACACAGACATATTTCAACATATATGCAGTTTGAGCTAATCTTTTACGTAAGAAAAATACCAAGGGTAATAAAAAGTAAGGAAAAGAAGCAAGTGGCTTCACCTGAATGGGTTTTATGATGTGCTACCATTACGCTGGTACCAAATAAAAGTGAGTAATTTCTTCTTTAGGTAATTAAAAGAAGGACAAAATGTATTAATTGTAAAAGAACTTCTAAAATGCAAGGCAGTAAGAAAAAAATCTGGTACCTAGGATTATAGATGAGAAAACTGAGAAAAGATGAATAAATTAAAATTCACAGAGGAATATGACCAGCTTTATAATCACACTAGCCAGTGGTAGAACTCAGCTGAGCATATTTTTCTTCAGCTTATGATTTCCTGGGTGGCAGAGAGACCACACATAAAGAGGCGTGGCTGAGATTTTGTGACAAAGGGTCGCATTGATTTATTTGCATGTGGATTCATTCATACTGAATGCTTACTATGTGCCAGGTCCTATACTAGGCTTAGGGAGTTTTTAAAAGAGGATCCAAGTAATCACTGTCCCTGCCTTTGTGAAGTTTACAGTCACATGAGGGAGACAGGTATTAACTTATAATTACTCAACTGAATATATAATTAGCTACTGTGAAAGAGGACATGGAGGTGAAGTATCTGGTGTTGTGAAAGCAGGTTACGTGTATTTAATATAATCCAGGGGGTTAGAGAACATTTCCTTGGAAAAGTTACATTGTATCTGAATTCAGAAAAAAAAAATCTGAATGTTGAGTGGACAGAACATTCAGGCAGAGAAAACTAACGTGCAGTCCTCAGAAGGGACAAGTGTGGCCTCTGTTGGGACAGAGAGCTCTGGAAAGTATTGGCATAAGAAACACTCAAGCCCATAAAGAAGTTTTGTGAGTTTATTTGAGCCAAACTGATGGCAATTTCCAGGAAGCAAAACCTCAATGAATTAAGAAAATGCTCCAGAAAACGGCAGTTCTGCACCCTGCTTTATACATTACAATCAAAAGGGAGAAGAAGTAAGTGGTTCACACGAAATCCATTGGTGACAGATTAGGGAGATGGAAGAAAGCAAAGCAGGACAGGGGGCGCCTGTGGATTTGGATAACAAAATAAAATGGTAGACACACAGTTCTTTTACATAGGTAGGTACAGGATGGTTAACAGCCAACAATTAATATAAAAGTGCTAATGAGAGGATTTGTGGTCTCCCCTCTGGTGTGGTACCCGTGCTTTAAGGGAGCGTTCCAGAGAAAGGGAAATTTCTTTGTTTTTGCAAAGGCATGTTTATCAGCTGTGTTATTCCAGAGCAAAATGACAAAAGGCAGACATTGTTAAGATGAAGATTGACCTTTGCTAGGGAAAAATACTTCCCTAGAGCATGACTACCCTCCATAAACCTCTTTTAGTTAAAAAGTTTTAATTTCAGACCATTTAATGTGGCTATTTTAGGTCTCCGAGTAGATAAGGTCACCACACAGGCCTTCCTGAGCGTGTCAGATTTAGTAGTTGCCCCTTTCACCCACAGAAGTGCACACGGGGAGCGCCAGAGAGAATGCTGGAAATGCTGTTAGTGGTTATGAAACTGAAGCACGGGAGTGAACAGCATTCTCTGGGTCAAATGAAAGATTTTGATTTTGAACTTGAACTCATTGGGAAGCCATTAGAGAGTTTTAAGTAAGAGAACACTAGGACCAGATTTATGGGTCCAAAGTGCTCCCACTGGCTGCTGACAAGGGGTAGGAGTAGATGTGAGAGCCAGTTAGGTCATTTTTTCAGGAGTCCATGTGATAGTAACTGGTTACAGTGGAAACCAAGTTAAGTGGATAAATTAAAAATACATGTTGGCAGTTTAGAGTAAACAAGACTGTTGGAAAGTGGGAGGGAAGAGGTGTCAAGGATGATACCAATAGGGTCTTTTTCACAATCAAATCACCTAGACAATAGAGTCAAAGCTGATTTTAGTTCTTTTCGCTCTCTTGACTCCAAAATGTGGGCACAGCTTGTGAAGAGAATTTCGCATAAGGACTTCCTGGAAATTGCTATTTAGATTCTGAATTGGTGACGTGTAAGGAGAAAACCTTTTGACATACAAGGAGAAAGATTTGGCAATAAACCTTATGCTAATGTTTATAAATACTGTTTAGAAAGTAGAGTTGTTAGCAAAAGCTTATTATTGATATAAGAACAAACTCTTATGTGTACACTTAGAGAATTCCTTTTCAGAGCCCTCATAGCAAATACTAAGCCAAACTACAAAATTAATTTTTTGATCTTCCCTCCGATGAAGGTCAAAGTTTAGTCAATCAACCTGTCTGTATAAAATTTTTCAGTAGCTTCTTAATCCTACATTTATATCCAAATCACTTGACATATTTAAAGGGCCCTTCATTATTTAGTTCTTGATTATGTCTTTTCTCATTTAGGATGTTTTTAATTACAAGTATCAGAGACTTCAGCTCATACCATTTCTAACATGGGATTCAGGTACTTATATTACTGTAAAATCCAGAGATTTCATCGGGATCAAGTTTTGCTGCTCTGTGATTCCACTGAGTACCTGCCTCATCCTCAGTCTGACTCCTCTGACGGTTTCAAGATCACAGTAAAAAGAAATGTGGTAACATGTTTTCTCATTTTTACCTAGAAGATTAAGAACAAAACAGGAAAGTATCATTTTTTAAAAGAAAATCTCTGTTCTTCTTGGAAGGCAGGAGCGGGGTGTTGGCTGCCAGCTGGACAAAGAGTATCCACACATTTCTCCATCTTTTTCTTATAGCTTCTGCCCTGAAATATACATTCCAGCCACGCTAAAGTTTTAGATCCTCAAAAAGGCCATAAAGTCTTTTCTCTAGGCCTGCCCTCTTGCAATTCCCTTTGCCTGGAGAACTCCTTTCTACTCCAAGATACCTGAGGCTGTGGAGGTCCTAAGTAAACTGTTTTTTCTAAGAGGCCTGGCCATTGTGGGAAAAAGAGTGACATAAACAGACATGGAGGTCTTTGCCTCAGAGTGAACAAAATGTATTTATGTGTATGTTTATTTATTTATAATTAAGGAGAGGGGTTTAGCTGGTTTATGTGGAGAACCTGAGTGGGAGGGAGAGGATATGAGAAAAGAGAAAGAAACATTGAAATGGATACAGGTGAGGAAATTAGCTTATGCAAAAAGGCAAAGGGGAATTTCTTCATGTAAAACCACAGCAAAAGTGTTGGCATAGAACCTATATGTATACATTTTCAATTGTTTAACATCATTTGACTTTCAGTAAAGTGAAATGTCCTATATTTCATTTGCTACCTTTTGGGGGAAGTTTGAAGGAGGTTAGTTACAAGCTCACCTTCTCATTTTTCCAAGATGCAGTCAGGTTGATTAATTTCTCTGTAACAGCAGCTGAAGTGCTATTTCTTTGATAACTCCCACTTGTTTTCTCACAGGTTATACAATCTGAAGAGGTGGGTTGTATCTTTGTTGATATCAGTCAGCAAAGATTAATGTTTCTTACAAACATTTTTGGGCTATGCTAGGTAATGCCCTCAAGACTCAGGCTTGTAACTTGAATTTACTTTTCAGATTTCCAAAGGAATGACTCAGCCAGCAAATGTGTCCCTTTCCTCCTGAGTTTTCCAAGGACGGAGTTTGGGGAATGTGTCATAGCACCTCTCCTCTTCTTCAGGCTTAATTATCCATCTGGTTTTTTGAAAATATATTACATGTTTTAAAATCTGAACAGATGGGCGGTAGCAACTGAAATGGGGTTAAGCAACAGGGAGTTTAAGCAATGGCGAAGGCAGAACATGAAGAGCACTTTAATGATAAGATTTCATCTAATTCTCACCATATCTCTGAGAAGTGGCCATTATCATCATTGCTGGAGCCGAGCAACAGCTGCTGGGATGAGGCTGATGCAGGTACAGATGTGGTTTCGGGGGGCGAGGGGGGGCAGGCATATGTTTGGCGTGAGTTGGTTCACATGTGGGGAGTGATGCTTGTTAGAGAAACGTGCATCGATATTAGAGGAGGAACTAATAATGTTTATTGGGGAAGTGCAAGACAAGTGCAGATGTGGTAAAGTCATGTTTAGTAATTTTGTGAACAATAATGAAAAGATAATTTCCCACTTCCTCATCTAGAGGGTGGGACACTGAGAAACCATTTTCTGGGTTTCTGAGTGTTCTTGTCCCAAGGAACATTCAATATCTTTTTGTTTCAGAGTTGAAAATTGCCAGATATCACAAGACTACTAAAGACAACTTTGCCAACTTTGCCATATAATCTTTATTGGTAAGGTCCAGGTCAGGGGTTGCAATATCTAAAGACTTAAGTAGCCAACCAGGTAACATAGATGAGAAAAGAGCTGAATGTAAAACAGTAGGGAGTGGTGAGGACTTTAGTAAACTAGAGAGTATGTGCCCCAATCTAAAGTGCTACTTGGTTACTGCTCGCTCTTTTTTTTTTTCTTTTTTAATCTTTATGGTATTTTTTCAATTACCAGTTAGTCCTCTTATGACTCCCTCCCCCAAGCAATCACCCCACTGTTGTCATGACCGTAAGTCCTTTGTCCTTTTTGCTCAATCCCTCTACCATCTAATATACCAACCAGCAGTCATCCGGCTCTCCAGCTTTGAGTCTGTCCCCATTTTCCTTGTTAGTTCAGTGTGTTCATTAGATTCCACATATGAGTGAAATCATACAGTATTTGTCTTTCTCTGACTGGCTAATTTCACTTAGCATAATATTCTCCAGGTCCATCCATACTGTTGCAAAGGGTAAAATTTTCTTCTTCTTTTTATGGCTGAGTAATACTCTTTTGAGTAAATCTCCCACAGTTGTTTTATCCTCTCATCTACTGATAGACACTTGGGCTGCTCCCTTATCTTGGTGGTTGTAAATAACACTGCAATGAACACGGGAGTGCTCATGCTCTCTCAAATTACTGTTTTGGATTCTTTCAAGTGTATTTCCAGAAGTGATATAGTTGGGTCGAAAGGCAGATCCATCTTTAATTTTTTCAAGTATTTCAATGCTGCAAAAGGGCTCCCCTTTCTCCAAATCCTCACCAGAAATTGTTTGTTGACTTACTGATGATTGCAACACTGACAGATGCGAAATGATATCTCATTGTGGTTTTAATTTGCATTACTCTGATGATTAGTGACATTGAGCATCTTCTCATATCTGTATTGGCCATCTGTATATCCTCTTTGTAGAAGTGTCTATTTAGGTCCTTTACCCATTTTTTAATTGAGTCATCAGTATTTTTGGTCTTGAATTTTGTAAGTTCTTTATAAATTTTGGATATTAACCCCTTATCAGATGTAGATCCATCTTAGGGACTATGTTCTCCCATTCTGTGGGTTGTCTTTTAATTTTTTTGACAATTTACTTTGCTGTGCAAAAAATTTTTAGTCTGACGAAGTCCCATTTGTTTATTTTTTCTTTTGTTTCCCTTGTCTAGGGAGATATATCCAATAAAATATTGCTATGAGCAATGTCCAAGATTTTGCTGCTTATGTTTTCTTCTAGGATTTTTATGGTCTCGGGTCTAACATTTAAGTCTTTCATCCATTTTGAATTTATTTTTGTGTGTGGTATAAGAAGGTGGTCTAGTTTCATTTTCCTGCATGTATCTGTCTAGTTTTCCCAGCACCATTTATTGAATGGACCATCTTTAGCCCGTTGTATGTGCTTGCTTCCTCCATCAATACTAGTTGACTATAATGGAGTGAATTTATTTCCAGGCTCTCTATTTCATTCCATTGATCTATGTGAATGTTTTTATGCCAGTACCATGCTGTTTGATTACTATGGCCTCGTAGTATAGTTTAATATTAGGTAACGTGATTCCTCCAGCTTTGTTCTTCTTTATCAGGATCATTGTTGCTATCTAGGGCCTTTTATGGTTCCATATAGATTTTTGAAATATTTGTTCCAGTTCAGTGAAATACGTCATTGGAATCTTGATTACTTTGGGTAATATGGACATTTTAATGATGCTAATTCTTCCTATCCATGAACATGGTATGTGCTTCTACTTATTTGTATCTTCTTCAATTTCTTTCTTCAGTGTCTTATAACTTTACAAGTATAGGTGTTTTAAATCCTCGGTTAGGTTTATTCCTACATGTTTTATTATTTTTGAAGCAATTGTGAATGTACTTGTTGTTTTAATTTCCCTCTCTGTTAGTTCATTATTGGCATATAAAAATGCAACTGATTTCTGAATATTGTATCCTGCTACTTTGATGAATTCATTTATCAGTTCTAGTAGTTTCTTGGTGGAATCTTTGGAGTTCTCTATGTACAGTATCATGTCATCTGTAAATAAAGGCAGTTTTACTTCTTTCTTTCCAATTTGGATGCCTTTTATTTCTTCTTGTCTGTTTGCTGTGGCTAGGACTTCTAGTGCTATGTTGAATAAGAGAGGTAAAAGTGGACATCACTGTCTTATTTCCAATCTTAAGGGGGATGCTTGTATGTAATTTATGTGCATTGAGTATGATGCTGGCAATGAGTTTTTTATATATGGCCTTTATTATGTTTATGTATGTTCCCTCTAATCTCACTTTGCTGAGAGTTTTTATGATAAATGGGTGTTGGATTTATCAAAAGCTTTTTCTGCTCTATTGTTATGATCATGTGTTTTTTATCCTTCATTTTGTTTATGTGATGAATCACATTTATTAATTTGTGAGTGTTGTACCAAGCTGCATTCCCAGAATAAATCCCACTTGATTATGGTGTATGATCTTTTTGATACATTGCTGTATTCAGTTTGCTAATATTTTGTTGAAGATTTTAGCATCTATGTTCATCAGGGATATTGGCCTATACTTTTCTTTCTTTGTATTGTCTAACTGGTTTGGGGATTAGGATATCCTGGCCTCATAAAATGAGTTTGGGAGTCTTCCTTCCCCTTGAATTTTATGAAACGGTTCGAGAAGGAGAGGTGTTACTTCTCAGAATGTTTGGTAAAATTCACCTGTGAAGACATTTGATCCAGGGCTTTTGTTTGTTGGGCTTTTTTTTTTTTTTTGATTACCGCTTCAATTTCACTATGTATAATATTTCTATTCAGATTCTCTGATTCTTTCTGATTTAATTTTGGAAGATTGTATGTTTCTAGGAATTTATCCATTTCATCCTGGTTGTCCAATTGTTGGCATATAGCTGTTCATAATATTTTCTTACAATCCTTTGTATTTATTTGGTGTCAGTTTTTATTTCTCCTCTTTCATTTATCCTACTATTTATTTATTTTAGTGTATCATCTATTTCAGATACTTCATTATTTATTTATGACTGGTCCTTTTTTTATGGCCTATGTCTTTTTTCATGCTGTCGAGTACCCTTATAATCATTACTCTAAACTCTCTATGTGAAAATTGCTTGCTTCCATTTCATCTAGCTCTTCTTATGGAGAAATCTCTTGTTCTTTCATTTGGGATTCTATTTCTTTGCCTTCCCATTTTGTATTTGTTTCTATGCATTAAGCAGATCTGCAGAGACTCTGGTGTAGGAATTTGTTAGATGCTACTTTTGACTATCCTTGATCAACCTGTTCAGAGCCTATCAGCTCTCTCTGCTGGGCCAGTCTTATTGTGATGAAACGGTTTCTTCTGTCTGTCTGTGGTTATTAGGCTTTCTCCAGCTAGTATTCAGTTGGTTATTCAGGATGATTTCTCTACAATGTAGTTGTATTTCTAGATTAGCCCTGGGAGGAGGTTAGTTTAGCTTCCGCCTACTCCTCCACTATCTTGGATCTCCTACACTGCCTTGGGAGCCAAGCATAACCTCAGAGCCACCACTGCTCACTCTTAACATGCAGAATGTGAGTCCAAATTGTCAGATCTTTTGATTTATTAATGGAAAACACACATAATAAATTCTAAAGGTAAAATCTTCTGATTTTTAATGTTGACTCAAATGTAATAACTTCCTTTGTGAATGAAATAGACACATCTGATTCTGTGACTCCTGATCTATGCCCTTCAAGTAGGTGAACTTGGATCACCTGAGACAGGAAGGTGGTTGTTATAATTCTGTTTCCAAGGGAAAGCAAAAAGGAAATGGAGGACCAACAGTGGAAGAAGGAATGATTATCGGGCTTCCTAATTCTGGTAGAAATGAAGAGTGACAAGTGGCTGAAACCCAAGTCCTATTTATCTATGTGGGTATTTTCAGAGACATAGATAAAAGCCACATTGGCTTGGGAATCTCAGCAAAATCCACCAAGGTAGAGATTGGTTTAGCAAGAATGGAACTACCACGGGGGTGCAGCCAGACTTCTTCATATGATTCTATGGACTGAACAAGACGTTGATTTATGATAATCTGGACTGAAACTAAGGCTTTCTTTAATTTCTCTTGAAGTATGGAAGTTCCCAGGTTCAGAAGCAACTTAGGGGAAGAAGGTAGCCACAAAAAGGTAACCATATACTACATTCTATAAAATTTCTTGATAGCTTTGGACAATGGTAGAGCTGGAAGAGAATGTAGTATAGTTAGGGGGAATAAAGAATGTGGCATTCCTTACTCTTCAGAATTATGGAGAGCACAGCAGGGGGTTTGTGGCAACCACTGGATGGACAAAGCCCAGGGACTCACGTCTGAGCCTTATGGAAAAAGGAGTTGTGGCAGAAGATGAAGGAGCAATTACTTGTTAGACTCACTATTGGAATCACTTGTTGGGATCACATTCAGTGTGAGACATGAAACCACACTGTGCTGTTCAGAGTGGAAACAATTTGGTGGAAAGGCATTCTTCTCAATTACACTTAAGATGCCCTCAGAAGCAGAGGCTTGACTACTCAATTTCCGGGAGTGACATACGGGCACTTGGTACTCTGGACACTGGCAGCTTAAGAGGCAGCAGTTTTTGAAGTTAGAAGGGAGAATCTTTGGAAGGGACATGGGGGTTTCAATTGTGAACCCCAACATCGGTGTATGCTGGGAAGCTTCAGGGAGCAGGGATAACAGAGCAAGATACTGTCTAGTGTACCATAGTCGGTAGACATGGTTTTGGTTTTATTTGAGATACACCAAGGGACTTCCAGAAATAACTGGATGAGACTTTAATGAGTTATTATAAAAATATAGAGGCAAAATCAACAAGATTTGAATAATTAGTGTCAATGCAGACCAATTATATTTAAACACAAGTGACACCAGAGGACACTTTAGTTGTAGTACAATGTTATGGCTGAAAGAGCACAATCATTACAATTAAGAAACTTGCCCAAGGTGGCCTCATGTTTTGTGAGGAAACTAAAATGTAAATTCTGGACTCTTAACTACAAGTTCACCGCCTACTTTATGGCTTTGCTTCTTTTAACCTACATTTATCAATTTAATTTTTAATCCCAAATATAATATTCCTTAGGAAATGTCTTAAAAAGGAAGGTATAATAATATACATCTATTGACATTATTTAAAAATGGGTTGGCTATATCTATATTATTATACATTGGTACAATACTTTAAACAAAATAATTTATTTACAATTTAACAAAGAAACAGTAACTAAATAGAGTATGAGAAGCTGTGAACCCTGTTTCCAGAAAAATAATTGCAATAATCATGAAATGCCACATTAGCATAAATAAAGTGGAAAGCAGGAAATGTGGAATCCTAAACATTTGAAAAGGTGTACACTTATGATAAGTATGCAAATCCAGGCTCACCCCTCTCAAGGAACGAGAAACATTGTAATTCATCTCTCCAGGGTACTAGCTGCAGCTTGCATGTTGATCCATCTCCAGTAGCAAATTCCTTCTCTTAAAATTCAAAATGTCTAATTTTTATTTTATATTTGCTCATTCGTTACCTGTTCGGTGCCTCGGGACTCTCCAGCCTTAATAGCCCTGTCTTCTGAAAGCCCTCAGTTGTCACCTTTGTTGTTATTTTGATGCTCTACTGGCTATCTCCATTCTTTCTCACCCTCATTCTTCCTAGGCTTAGCCAAGGTGACTTAGTGAGGACCATCCTCCAAGGTCACTGATCTTGGTCATCCATCGTTCAGAGCACGAGGGCATGAGAACTCCTAGTCACTCGGAACTGTCTTAATATTTGTTTTGTACCACAGAGCACTTTGGACAGGACTAAACAATCAGTATGTGCTCACAAGTTATTGTTCTACTCCTTAGATGTATGACATTAGCCAGTTTCCTGCGAGAGTTATTTAGAGGACATCAACTAACAACCTATATTCATTTGGAAAGTTATATAAGAAATAGCTTTTTTGTTTCAGGTATTAGTGTTACCAAGGTACATTCCATCAGAAACTGTGTTCAGACTCAAAAGGAGTGTAATAATATTAGAAGCACCATTTGTATGCAGCCTCAATCTACTTCTCCTAATTACTGAGGCCTGCCATTATTCAGATTAATACATTACAAAGCATTGTGTCTCTCATTAAGAGACAATACAGATGCCCAAATAATTAAAATGCTTTATACTGGATTGAATATAGATAATTAACATCAGATGTTTGGAAAAAATACAAGCAATGAAAAGAATGAAAACAAGAATCTTATTCAGAAGATATAACTTCTCTGGAGCTCAGTCTCTTTATCCACAGAAGTATAATCACTGGCACATAGCAGCCACTCAGTAAATATTTCTTGAATAAATAGATGAATACAACTATAATTGATCTGTTTAAATCCCAGGCTGTAATAAGGATAAACTGAAATAAAAATTGGGTGAATATATTTGAAACTATATTATCAGACAGGCTTAGATTCAGATCCTGTCTAGCATTTACAAATTATATCACCATGGATAAGTCACCTAACCTTTGCACAGATCTAGCACATAATGAGTTCTAAATAGGTGAGCATTATCACCTGTGACAGAAGTGATGTGTAATGCAAAGTGCTCTTTCTTAGATTAGTCATCTGGTACCTTTGAAATCTGATAAATGTTTCTCTGTAGGTCTGTTACAGAACAGGGCAAGGACACCCAACAATATCCCAACCCCGCACTAGGTTCGTTATGCTCGCTGCCAATGGAAAGACATCTCTCAATGCCAGAGACTGGTGAAAAGGAAAGGAATTATTTATTTTCAAGTTATACAGGTTTGGAGTAATGACTTAATGTCTTCTTTAAAATACTGAAGTTCTCTAGAATACCCACAAATGCACACAGTCCTTCCTTCTCCCCCTGCCCAGTCCAGGCTATTGTATCTCAGGAAAGGAAGTAAAAGTCCGTGATTCAGGCAGCCCCTCAGTTCCGACACCATCCACTGTGTTGCCACCGCGATCTCCAGTTAATCCAAAGCCATGTGGCCCCTTCTCATTGTCCACCAGCAAGAGTCCTTTACCCTTTTCTTCCAGGCGAAGTCTCTCCTGCTTCCTAGGCTGCGTGGCAAAAGGAGCCACCCAAAGCCACGTGGCCTTCTCGTCCTCTCCCTCTCTCTCTCTCTCTCTCTCCCTCTCAGGCTGAGGGGTCCCCACTCCTCCAAAGCCTCATGGTCCTGTCTTTCCTTCCTGCAGCGTTGCTCTTGCATTCTTCCAAACTGCTAAGAGAGAGCTCGGCATCGCTGCTACATCTTGCCTCCCAGCTTCCTAAGCTGCGTGGCAAAGGGAGCCCCAAAGCCGAAGCGTTCTCCCCTCTTACCAAAAGCTATGTGTTTCTCTCCTCCCAGTTACATCTTGAGTGTAAGTCACTTCCATCCCTCTGGCTCAAAGCCTGGCCACAGCTATTTAACATATCTATGAAACCAGTTGAAGGTTATAGATATTTTAAATGACCATGCCAGAGGTTAGCTGCAAAGCTGCTGCTATACAAAACAGCTCTGAATGGCCCTGCTCCAGGAGTCTCATCCCCCCCCAGTTCAGACCTGTCGGGGTGAGGACATCCTATATATAATTTTCTAGTATTTCCTGGACACCTTGAGTTTGAACCCCATTACAAATCCCTATTTGGGTCCACTTCTTGGCTGCACTCTCTTATAGGTCTAGCAATCTACATTCTACACAATCTTTTTTAAGTGACAGAGAAATAATGTATTTAATGCTATAAAAAATGCTTCCAAGCACAAAGTGAAATATTCCAAAAACTAAGATAATAACTAGGAGGTGCAAGCCACTGATGGTCTGGGGTCATATGCTGGCTCTTTGGATTTAGTATTTTTTTTTATGAAGCTCATTATGAGCAGAGAGCTACCAGTCCTTACTACAGCTCAGGTGTTAACAGAATGAGTCTGGTGACTTGGTGCCTTTTGGGGCCAGCTAGATGGCACTGCACAGTCCCACAGTCACACACATCCAATAGTCCTTATCAGGTGTTGTTGGGCAGAATGTCATTCACCTGAATGCACTTGTCATTTCACACAATTTTTAAGACAAAGATAAGGTTTCTACCTATTTCATAGGTTTATTTATTTCTAAGCACAAAGGGCATTTAAGGCAAAATGAAGCAGCTTGCACACATTTATGGAGATAAACACTACCCTTTTCTGTTTCTTTCTAGTGTCTTATTAATTCTTCAAGTGTTATTGAGGGATTTTTTTTCACCATTTTATTTATTTTTTAATTCAATTTTTTTTATTATTGTTCAATTACTGTTCACACCGGTCAGAATGGCCGTCATAAACAATCAACAAACAAGTGTTGGTGAGGTTGTAGAGAAAAGGGAACACTGTCGGATGACTTTTTAACCTTAAAAGATATTCTTTCTGCTTTATGATTTTAGTCCAGTTACCTGGAGATGTCAGTAAGTAGGCTGCATGAGAAATAACCTTTTCAATGTATCCTAAATGAAACATTTTGGAGTCCAGTTTATGGAGGGAAAAAAGAGAAAAGGTGGATGCGTGTGAAGTGTCCACATCCCATGCCATCAGAATCCTTCTCCAGGATTTTCAGGAACCACTACAGAGGACACATGGACAGAACCAAGGGGGAGGATGGAGGCAGGGGAGGGAGGTATGTTTGGAGGAGGTGGGGGAAGGGGAGGGGAGAGAATGCGGACAAATGTAATCAAACAACAATAATGTAATTAAAAAAAAAAAAAGAAATCCTCCTACATTCCAAGCATAATTTCTGATAGGGATAGTTGTAGTGTGTTCAGCTGTTTTCCCCTATGCTAAAATAATCAAGCAAACCAAAATCCCAAACAACCCAAGTGCTATTGTTATTTTAGAATGATCACTTTTGCTTACATTATTTTTTCTAACTGCTCTTTTAATATAAGGCTGGAAATCCCCATGTTTTGCTTCTACTAGGCCAGGTGCCTCTCGTTCTAAGTGCCTTCCCTTTTCAATTTACTGCTTCTCATTTCTTTTTTCTTTCCTCCTTCTTTCCTTCCTCACTTTTTACCTTCTTCAACAAGCTATTGTTGAGGGCCTACTATGGACATGGGCTGTGCACAGGCTGACAGTGCAGTGATGCATTAGACAACATTCCTTTCTCCTGATGGGAAGTAGATGCGTAATGGAGATTTAACATATGATGTGTTAATGGATTCTAGAGGCAGTCTAGTCAGGGAGACTCATAATAGACAATTAAAATACCATAAATTAATGGATTTCAGAAGTGTATATCAAGTGATAAGGCAGCATATGGGAGAGACTATATTTGGATAATCTGTCAAACAGGAATAGAGAGGTTTAAGTAAAGAGCTAAGAAATTCTTCTTAGATTAAAATGTATCACCTTTAGCAATAGCTTTTTGTTCTTCATCTCTTTTGTTTGACTAATTTCCTGGGTTTTCTAGGTCTTGTGTGGTTGAGCAATTGTGGTGTGATATTATCCTGTTATTTTGGCAAGAGTTAGAATCTCGGGCTTTTCTTTCCCATCACCTACTCAAAACCATGAGCCCTATTAGTGGGTATGCCTATGAGGGGATAATGTGCTTTGAAGATAGAAAGTCATGGATTTGGTATCTTTCGTCACTTTGCTGGGAAAGAAAATGTAGAGTAATTGAGAATCCTGATTATTCTTCATGAATCTTAGCAATTATAAAAATTCTAATATAAATTTCATTTTCTTACAAGTATTTTACATTTTAGATGTGGTCTGAAAGCTTATTTTGATTTTACATTTCTGTCTCTGGGTAGTTTTACATTTTGAAAGTAGAGTTATAATTGCCTTTTTAAGAGAAACCAGTGTGGGGCACCATCTTGATTAGAAGGCATTTAATTATGTCATCCAGTTTCAATGACTGAGGTTTCTTCTTCTTCCAAATTATGCTGAAAGTTTTTTAAAGCAGATGCCTTAGAAATTCTGTGTTCTTTCAAAGGAAGCCCAGGTTCCTTATTATTAAAGTCATTTCTTATTCCTGATATTACACCATGCCCCAAAATAGATCGGTAGATGGAAAATAGAATGATTGTATATTTTTTTATTTTCCTCCTCATATATTTTTGATTTTAACCTGTTATTCATATTCTCACCCAGGCAATCACTTTTCAGTCATTCTTGTATTCTAAAGTGATATTTTCCTTAACTACTTTATATTCCCCAAATTCTTAAAAATATTTTATTTATTTATTTTTAGAGAGAGGAGAAGGGAGGGAGAAAGAGAGGAAGAGAAACATTGATGTGCAAGAGAAACATCAATAAGTTGCCTCTCACACACCTCCAACCAGAGAGCTGGCCCACAATCCAGGCGTGTGCCCTGACTTGGAGTCAAACCAGTGACCTGCTGGTTTGCAGGACGATGCTCAACCCACTGAGCCACACCAGTCAGGGCATGTTCTCCAAGTTTTTATATTTATTGTTTTTACTGTTATTTAATTTTAAATATTAATTTCCAATCTAATTTCTTTGACAAAAATTTTTTTCAAAGAAGTGCCCTAAAATTTGTATTTAGGGGCTATATTTTTGATTTCTAATTTTATTGTATTTTGTTCAGATAACATGATTCATTATACATATTAACATTTCTTGAAAATTCTTTTTGTGGCTGACTACACATTTATTAATAAATGTCTCATATGTGTGTGAAATGGATAAATATCTTCCATTTGAGGTGCAAGGTTCCATATATATCTAATGTGCTCAAATATCCTATATACTTACTATTATCAAAACCTTTAAATTTATCAGCATTCTCTTTATTAGGCTATATAAGTGAATCATTTTCTCATGAAAAGTAGGTCTGATCAATGTGAGACAAACTTAAGGACAATAAAAAAGAAGTCATTTTGCAGAATAGGCGTAGCATCCTGGACAAGAGACCTGGGTTTCAATGCCTTCACTGGTTCTCTCTGTGACTTGGATAAGGCTTCTCTGAAGCTTATGCCCACAATAGGAATAATGACATTTGCCCTACCTTCTTCCTTCTTTTAAAGAATTATGAAGTGAAAGGTAAGCTTCATAAGCCCACTTCGACGAGGATTACTTACAAAGCAAGGACACTTTGGGGACACTTCCTTTATTACTTTGTACTCTTTACTTATGAAAAATGCAATACTACTGAATTAAGTGTAGACTTTTTTCTGAGGAAGTTTTATAAGGTGCTTTTTGACTACTTTGTTTAGTGAGGAGTGGTACAATTGGAAAATCGAAATGATGCAAGCAACGTTAAAATCAGCCATGTCCATGAGTGATTGGTGACAAGACATCACTGTGCCATATAGCAGATAGAGGGGTCACAGCAGTCTGTAAGTGACTTTACTAGTAAGTAGTGTCTTTGTGGAGGTAATCAAGTTAAGATGAGTTCATAATGGATTAGGATGGATTTGGAGCGATGTTACCCCAGTCCCCAGTATACTAAGGATCACCAGCAACCACTACTAGAATCTAGAAGAGGCATGGTTGGATTCTTTCCCAGAGCCCCCAGAGAGAGCATGACCCTGCTGTCACCTTGATTTCAGATCTCTGGCCTGAGTCACCCAGCTTGTGGGAACTTGCCATGGAGCCCTACGAAACTATCATGCCAGGGACCTCTCTTGAACATCTCCTCTCCTCCTCACCTCCATTCCTTGGCAATCTAATTCTGTCTTAGGAATATTTTTTCTATCTCCATTACATTGGTAACTTCTGAATTATGACTTATCTACTGAACTCCAATTTCATATTTCTAACTCTCAACATCTTTATCTTGATTTCTTACTGGAGCATCCTATTCAATATATGGAATCCATCACCTTGCTGTTAATACTGCTCCTGAGTTACCCACTTCTGTCTGTGGTCTCGTCATCATTCTAGTTATTTAGACTTAGAGTGGAAGGGTTATTCTTGATTCCTCTGTCATTTTTCACCCATTAGGTCTACTTTGATCTTACAGATGCAGTTGGTTTTCATGTCATTATGAGCCATAATACACTTCAGCTCATTCTTTGCTTTTGATTACCCTCTTCATTGGGCTCACGGGTTCACTTCGATTAGTCTCTCACACTTAGTATACTCGTACATCCGTAGAAAGTTATGCTGTGCTACAGCACTCATTGCACTACTCCCTTGCTTAAATAGCTTCAGTGTGTCATCACTGTCTTCAAAACAGAATCAAAACTAATATTAAGGTTCTCCCTGATATGTCTCTACTTCCTTTTAACTCATTTTCTTCTGATCTCTTTTATACACACTATTTAACAGAATCAATATTGTTTTTCTTATTTGTCTAAGTTTTTATAGCATAGTGTTTTTTCTTCTCATATCTATCTAAATAGTTCTATACTTCATTCCTCACACATTGAAATCTGATCTATCATTCAAGTTCAAAGATCACCACTCTGGTCCCTATCAACATTGTTTCTATTTCATGTTCTATGTACATGTCTTGTACACTCTTCTAGGCTATAAACTCACTGGATGGTAGGACATAATTTACCTAATATAGCACTTAACTCAGTGCCTTGGACATAGCAGACTCTCAATAAATGTTGTTTAAATGAATTAGTGCCTATTTCAAATGAAAACATCATCACTTAAAAAGGATCATAGCTCTAATTATTTAACTCTGATTATTCCCCCCACCACTAATTTTCAACATTTTTTTTCAATCTAAATATTTTAGGAAGTACCTTCCCCTGCCAAACTCCTCCAGATCATCTAATCTTCTCATTTTCATTTATCATAATATATAAAACAAATTAAGAAGAACTCTCTCTCTCAAAGTGTGTTTGAGACATTAGGCATGCATTTTGTATACTAAATGTTATTGTGGAATTATGTGGTTATGTCAAATTTTTGGACAATGTGCAGGTCATACAAGGGATAGCCTAGAGTGTATCTGATGAACTGTGTGTGCTTACTTAGTGGTAGACTGGATAACTTCTTTTAAGAAAATACTATTTATTTTAGACAACTTCATACAATTCTTCTCACATCTCCCCATTTATTGTCCTTAAGCCTTATCTTTAATTGAAAACTGAAATTTCATGAAAAATAACTTGTGAATCCTTTTATTGCAGGGTGATGGTGCTTCTTTATAGATACAAAGGACAGGAAAAACATCTGATGAACCTTAGGTTTGGAAGAACCCATTGCAGCCGGCCAGTCTCCCCTCTCTGTACTCAGGGATGCAGCACTTGGGAAAAGCTCAACCAGAGAGTGCCAGGTATTTTCTGGGAACTGCCCGAAGAAAGATGCCCGCATAGCTGACCTTTCCTAAGAACTCCGAGACTGTTCAGCATTCTTTTTTTTTTTGTTGTGTGTCCTAATTAATTTCTTTTTTCAATTACAGTTTAAAGTCAATATTATTTTGTATTAATATCAGGTGTACAGCATAGTGGTTAGACAATCATATACTTTACAAAGTGTTTCCCCTGATATTTCCAGTACCACACATAGTAGTTATTACACTGTTATTTACTGTGTTTCCTTTACATCGCCATGACTATTTTGTAACTACCAATCTGTACTTCTCAATCCCTTAACCTTTTTCACTCAATCCCCCAACTCCTTCTCCCCTGACAATCATCAGTATCTATGATTCTAATTCTGTTTGGTTCGTTCATTTATATTGTTCTTTAGGTTCCATGTGTAAATGAAATCATGTGATACTTTTCTTTCTCTGACTGATTTATTTTGCTTAGCATAATATTCTCCAGGTTCATCCATGCTGTCATAAATGGTAACATTGCATTCTTTTTAATGGCCACTTATTTTTCCTATTTTTCTCCTCCTCCTCCATCCTCCATCCCTCCCAATCCTCCCCTTCCAAGACCCTTTAACATTTCTTGTAATTCTGTTTTGGTGGTGATGAACTCCTTTACATTTTTCTTATCTCGGAAGCTCTTTCTCTCCATTTCTAAATGATAGCTTTGCTGGGCAGAATAATCTTGCTTGTAGGTCCTGGCTTTTCATCACTTTGAATATTTACTGCCAATCCCTTCTTGCTTGCAAAGTTTCTGTTGAAAAATCAGGTAGTAGTCTTATGGGAGCTCCCTTGTAGATAATCACCTTTCTGTTGTTACTTTTAAGCAACATAAAGGTAGTCTTTAACTTTTGGCATTTTAATTGTGATGTGTCTTGGTGTGGGCCCCTTTGGGACTCTCTGCACTTCTGGACTTATAAGTGTATTTTCTTCACAATATGAATTTTCCATCATTATTTTTTCACACAGGTTTTCAATTTCTTGCTTTCTCTCTTCTTCTTCTGGCACCCTCATGGTGCGAATGTTGATACACTTGAAGTTGTCCCAGAGGCTCCTTACACTATCCTTATTTTTTTTGTAATCTTTTTTCTTTTTGCTGTTCTTATTGGGTGTTTACTGCTTCTTTATATTCCAAATTGCTGATTTGATTCTCAGCTGCATCTATTCTACTGTTCATTCCATGTAAATTATTCTTCATTTCAGTTAGTGTATCCTTCATTTCAGGTTGGTTCTTTTTTATGGTTTCTATGTCCTTTTTATGCTGTTGAAGTTCTCACTAAGTTCCCTGAGCATCCTTATAACCATTGTTTTGAACTCTGTATCTGGCAGTTTGCTTGCCTCCATTTTATTTAATTATTTTTCTGGAAATTTGTCCTGTTCTTTTGTTGGGACATATTTCTTTATCTCCTCATTTGGCTGCCTCCCTGTGTTTGTTTCTATGCATTAGGAAGAACAGCTGTGTCTCCCATATTTGGAAGAGTGGCCTGGTATAGTAGGTGTCCTGTAGGTCCCAGTGGTGCAGTCTTTCCAATCACCCAAGCTGGGCACTCCAGGAGCACCTCTGTGTGGGCTCTGTGCACTGTCCTGTTGTAGTTGAGCCCTGATTGCTTTTGGCACATCACTGGGAGGAATTAACGCCCTGGATGATTGGCAGCAAGGGCTGGCTGTGATTACAGCAAAGGAGCTGCTGTGCAGGCATTGATCCCATAGAGCATGACTTGCTCAGTCAGGCTTTGGTGCTCACTGAGTGTGCTCCTTGAGTGTATCACTCGTGGAGGTGGTAGGGTTGTAATCCATAGTGGTTTAAGGTTGTCCACCTGGTGCACTAGCTCTGGGCCTCCCAGGAGAAGCCAATCTGTGAACTAAAGCCACCTGCCACTACTTCCAGGCCTAGGGTCACTTAGCAAGAGGTACAGGGAATGCAGAGGCCAGATACTTATTTTATAGATTTTAGGAAAGTCTGAAGCATGAGGCAACAGAGGCCTTTTGTATGGAAAAACCACTGGACATAGCTTGGGTGGGCCGGCAAATAGGGTGGGGTGAAGTCTCAGGGAATCACCAGGGTGGGGCAAAAAATGTAAGCCAGGTTAATGGAGACTCAGGCATGGCACCCACCTGCTGGCTCTGTGAGGGGAGTGCTCAGAAAAGAAACAATGGTCTATGCCAGCACTTCTCTCTGAGAGAAAGCTCCCCTCCAGCTCTCATCCTGATGCCAGACAATTTAGTTCCTTACTGGAGCTGAGAGCAAGTGAGTCCCACTAGGTCTGTATGCAGACCCTTTAAGAGGAATGCCTGGGACTCCATCTTACTCAGCCACAATCCCTACTGGTTTTCTAAATATATACATTTTATTGATTATGCTATTACAGTTGTCCCATTTTTTTCTCCCCTTTATTTCCTTCTGCATTATACCCTGTTTCCTACCACCATTCCTCCACCTTAGCTCATGTTCATGGGTCATACATATAAGTTATTTGGCTTCTCCATTTCCCATACTATTCTTAACCACCCCCCCGTCTATTTTATACCTACCATTTATACTTAATCCCTGTACCTTTCCTTTACCCATTTTCCCTTCTCCCCTTCCCCACTGATAACCTTCCTTGTGATTTCCTTTCTGTGATTCTGTCCCTGTTATAGTTGTTTGCTTAGTTTTTTTTTTTTTTTTTTTTGCTTTTTTTTAGGTTTGGTTGTTGGTGCTTATGTGGAGAAGGGATCAGAGAGGGAACAATGTTGCTTGTTTTGTTCTTGACTGGCTTTCAGTCACTTCCTCCTCTATCCACAGGCTAATTGGACCCTTCTGGTGTTGATTCCTGGGTGGATGAGTTTGTGCACATCTAGGACCCTGTGGATCTCTCCTACCAAGTCTCCTGTGAGACTGGGAGTTTTGCCCACCTCCACAACCTGGACAGGTTTTTGCAGTCAGAGGTTTTGAGGCTTTGTTTCCCCATGTTGAAACCCTGGGTTGTGTGGTGTGTCTCCTTCCCCAGTTTCTCCTCCCAACTTATTCACATGCAAATGCAGGACCACCTGGTATGCCAGATGCCTCCTCACATGGTTCACCAGCCACTGACTCACCCACCCCAGTCCTCAGCTGCCACTTTGCCATGAGTCCTCACAGCCCTGGCTGCCCATCTCCACCCCTCCTACCAGTCTGGATGAATGTTTCTTCTTTAACTCCTTGGTTGTCAGACTTCCATGCAGTTTGGTTTTCTGGCAATCCTGGTTATTTTTGTTTTTAAATTTGTTGTTGTCCTTCCTTTGGTTGTGCAAGGAGGCAAAGCATATCTATCTACGCCTCCATCTTGGCCAGAAGCTTTTTTGTTTTTGTTTTTGTTTACAGCAAGTAGTTATGGGGACTTCTCTTCCTACCACTGGAACCCTGGCTTGAAGGGCCTTCTGTGGGGCTGGGATCTCTTGCTCCTCAGGGGTACCTATGCAGGCAAGATATCCCTCCTGATCTTTATCTGTCACTTGTAGTTATAGGACCAGCCCACTCTGCATCTCTGCACCTCCCACAATTTCTTGATATGGCTTCTTTATATCATTAGTTGTAAGGCTTCTTCTGTTCAGCTAGGTTTCAGTAGTTTTGAGTGACAGTTGTTCTGTAGTTTAGTTGTAATTTTGATGTGGTTGTGGGAGGTTCTGAGTACTCAGCATTCTTAAAAGTAATGTTAAACCTAATGTTGTAAATTCAAAGAGCATTGAATATTTTGTATACATAACTCAGAAAATCAAAGATCTGATAATCTGAACTAAAATGTTGTATATTGCTTAATGCCAGGAACCAGTGGACTTTAAAGAAATGCATATTGATGTAGTAGATCATTTTTTGTCATATTTTTCATTCGTCTGACCTTTCTTACCTTGAAAAGAAATACTTCTAATGAAACTAATGCATATTCATTAAAGGAAACCCCAAACTGAATAAAATGACAATCTTTATGATGCTTCTTTAAAGATGATACTTCAAGCATGAAATGACCTTAGAAAGGCCAACAGTAAAAGAGTAAACATATTTTAAAATAGATAATGTTTACACAGAAAAGGCTTAGGTTGCCAGAAGCAAAGAAGAGGTGACTTAGAATGATGTTGTATTAACTTTCACAAATTTGTTTCTGCACGTCTATTTATCTTACTGTTTTAAAGGAGGCTCCTGGTTTAGTGGGAACAAAGAAACAAATGCTAGACTAAGTGTCTTGACACATTCTCCTCTAAGCAAGGTGATTAACATCCAGTGTGAGCTTGGGAGAGCACATTACCTCTGTGGGTGGGCCTCAGTTTCCTCACTTGTGTGTGTGAGACCATTGGAAGATCTGAGCATCTAAGAAGAAGGTTAAAGGGCAGCAGAGGCCCCTATCTCACTGAGTGCTGATGACATGCCAAACCCTGCCCTACACACTTTACACACATCACAAAATTTGATTTTCCTGCAGCCCAGGCTGCAGGAGCTTCAGCAACCATCTATAGCCCATTCAACTGGTAAGTGAGGGAGACAGATGTGAATAAATTTGTACTGTTTACCACTCCTCTATGCTGCAAGGACAATGAGGAGAGGAAGCTGGGCTGAAGGATTGGAAAGTTTTGTTCTTTTCCTAAAAAAGGACTTCCCTCCCCCATTCTCTTACTAAAATAAAATATTTTAGAGTATATGTTTTCAATGAAAAATTGTATTTCTTGAGGAGTGAAAGAGAATATGTGCACCAGACTCAAAGCAGAAAATATATACTAGAGTAAGAGTCCGAACACCTGGTATCTACTGCTCAGTCTGGCATTAACTAATATTGGTGCCTTGGGCAAGTCACTTATCTCCCTCACACCTCAAATTTCTTGTTTCCAAAATTGAAATGACAGTATTGTCGTGTTGAACTAAATAAGACAATGTACACAAAATATTAAAAGTTTAAAGCATAAAGTTATAACAAGATGAACTATTCTATACGCATTCCCTCCTTTGCCAGGCAGTAATTATAATCCTTCTCTGAACCCTGCAAGCAGAGAATGGAGGGTTTGTATTGGTGAATGTGGTGGGTGATGCGAATGCCTGAAAAATTAACTCTACCCTTCTCTGTGTTTCTGGTAAATTAATCTCAACTGGACAGGAGTTTCTGTAGAACTTTGTGTTGGGATTATAGTACTGTGGTGAAATTAGATGTCTAGTGACACAATCTTTTGATAAGTAGTAATTTAACTGTGTTAAACAAGTAAAGAAACAGGGAATGGTGGCATCATACGTTGCGAACATTCACACAATTTCTCTGTTTTCTTTATTCTCTGTGGTCAGGTGTGATAGTGTACGTAACAGGAAGACCCAAGATGGTATGTGAATCCCCTTAGTAAGTTCCTGCTGTAGATTGAATGCTTGCGTTTCCTCCTCCCAAATTGCTGTGATGAAACTTAATCCCCCATGTGATGGTATTTGGGAGTGAAGCTTTGGGAGGTGATCAGGTCCTGAGCAAGGAGCCTGCAGGAGTGGGATTAGTGCCACACAAAAGAGACTGCAGAGAACTCCCTTACACCTTTTCCATGTGAGCACATGGAAAATGCTGTCTGTGAACCTGGAAGCCAGCTCTCACCAGATGCTAAATTTGCTGGTGCCTTGATCTTGGACTTCACAGCCTCCAGAACTGTGAGAAATAAATTTGTGCTCTTTATAAGCCACCCAATAATATAAATCATATTCCTCAGCTATGAGAGCTAGAGATAAAGTTAATTTCAGTCAAATATTGCTGTGAGTTAACTTGTGAGAAGTAAATCTCAGCCCTGGCAGGGGAAAGATGGCTGTCACAGCACACACCCTTCCATCCTCTTCTCAGTGTTTCTATGTGTTTCTGAGGGCTGCCATGACAAACTGACACAAACTAGAAGGCTTAAAACAACAGAAATACATTCTCTCATGGCTCTGGAGCCTAGAAGTCCAAAATCCAGCTTTTCCCAAAGCTTTTAAGAAGGAATCTTTCCTTATCTCTGCCAGATTCTGGCAGCCTCACACGTTTCTTGGCCGGTGGCCACTGGCGTTTATGCTCTGCCTATGCCTTCACATGGTTATCTTCTCTGTGTCTGTGTCTTTACTCGGCATTCTTCTCTGCATGGGTCTCTGTCCAGATTTCCCTCCTCTTATCATAGTGCTAGTGATATTGGATCAGGGCCCATCCTAATGACCTTATCTTAATTTGATGACATCTGCAAAGACTGAATTTCCAAATAAGGTCATGTTCATAGGTACTGAGAGGGGGTAAGACCTCAAGAAATCTATTTTGGGGACGCAATTCAATCGATATCAAAGCTTTTTGGAGGTATTTTGTTTGAGAAGGCATGAAACGGTTTAGGAAAGTTAATGAGGAGAGAAGACATGAAGCAATTTCAAGGTAAAACTAGTTTCGAACAAAATATAAATTTATCTGCCATTTAGCACTACTCATTTTTGTCTCCCGGCCTACACAAAGTCCGGAGAGAAGATTTGCAGAGGCCTCTGGAGGCAGAGAATTCATAATGAACATATTTTCAGAACAGTCTCGGGAGGAACTCAGAGCAGGGGTTTGGGGGTCGGGCAGGTCCAGAGACTGGCTCTCACTAACTGTGTCGCTGTGGCTGGCCCAACCAACTTGTCTGAGTGCCGTTTTCCTCATCTATAGAGAACGTGATAACACTATTTACCTCTGCAGTGTTTATAAGGATATTTTTTCAGGTAAAGCATGTAAAATGCTTTTAATAGTGCAACAATTTAAGCACTAAAAAATGTTGTATGTGATAATTTCTCTGGACCCTTAAAAGGACATGGATTTTATCTTCTTAAACAGACCCCCGTGTGTGTGAATGTTGTAATTCATTAAAATAATATTTTAACTTTAATTATAAACAACTATTTCAAATTGTTTTATAATATAAATATGGTTGTTAGAAATTATGGAGCCATAATTTCTATAGGAATAGCAGTGTTGAAAAGGCTACTGTATTAGTTATGTCTAAATTCAGTGAGTAAAAGAGATAAATAATATTTAAAGCTTTTTATGTCTTTAATAATTCTTTTTTTCCTTTTTTTTATAACCCCTTATGAAGTGTGAATTTTAACCCCACCACTTACTATTTATGAGAAGTTGGACAAGTTTCTTAATTGAGCTCAATTTCCTCATTTAAAAAATAGGCATCACAAAGGCACTGATTTTATAAGGCTTAATGAGATAATCCATGTATAGTAGTTACTTTAGTGTCTGGCACATGGAAAGTGCTCAAAAATTCTGATTTATAATTTAAAATATTATTAATATTTCCAGGGGCCATCTATAATTTTTCACTAGGATAAATGCTTGTGGAAGCTTACTATGTGAACATGTGTCTGTTTAGAAAATAGCCAATTAGTTTTTTCAATAGTTACAGGAAAAAAAGGCGGGGAAGCAATCAGGAAAATATAGAGAAAGGGAGGGGAGAGAACTCCAGTCCTGGTAGCAGGTACCTTGGGAATGGCTGGGACACTTACACCGAAGATCATCTCAGTACGTGGATTGTTACACAAACGACAGGCACATAACTAGCAATGGACAGAGATGGCTTATGCCAGTTAGCACAGTAAATTCAATATGGCTCTTCTGAGTTAAGAATATTAATATTCAATATAAATTAATTTAAGGATATAGACCAGGAAACTAACCTGGGAAAAGGATAACAGCAGCAAATTTTGTTCTACACGTGAATGGGAAATCTGGAAAAAAAATGCTCTTTAATAATTCTTAAAAGGAGCAAATGAAAGTAATATAGCCCAGAGCAAATATTTCTACAGAGGTTTTGTATCAGTTTCTTTTTCCCTATATGTTTGAGAACTGGTTTCATACTTTTTTCAGTTTTCACTTTCTTGGGCTAAATTATATGAATGACAAATACCATTTCATTGTGATCTTTATTATGTCCAATAAGAAAGACAGCTTTATAAAATTCTCTTGAAAGAAATGATTTCCAGAAGAAAAAAAAATAAATGCATTTTAAAATTATAAATTATTACTTCTTATTGAAAAGGCTAATGTAGTCTAAAGCATGAAATATATTCATTCAAAATGTTTTAAAATAAAACTTATTAGAAAAGATGTATTCTCACTGTATTTTGGCCAAGGAAAAATTAAATTTGTCAGAAGAGGAATATGTTATTATAGGTAAATAATTAATAAAGAGAAATGCTTTGTGCATCTATCTGTGACTTTAGAGAGGAATTCTAGGAGACAGAAAAATCTAGCAACTCATATTATCTAATTCTGCTTGACGGAGCACATTAAGATGTCATTGGTATTCTCTGCATTCTCTGAAGCCAAAATTGCTTTGAGCTGAAAGATACAGTCATCTTTCCCACAGTGATGTGATCTACCCATTTTCTTCTTGTTTTTGCATCTTTTCACTGGAATGCAGAGGTATTCATGAGAACAAGAAAAAAGAAAAAATCTTTGTTCTTAAAAGGAATACTTTAGATATGCAGTAGTTTCACTTCTCATGCCAAATATGTTGCATTCTTAAGTAAAATACGTTCTTCTTTATTGTCTTTCAAAAATTCAATTTCTTGTCATTTTCTTTGATTTCTTGACTTAAGGATTATAGAAAGATTGATTTTCTACTGAAAATAAATTCACTGTTGCTCATGTCCCAAGAAACATTTTAAGTGTGACCACATTAACTTGACAAAAGGATATTATTAGGCACACATAAAGCCCCCGACTTTATTTTGTTTTTAGGGAAATGTGGCACATGTCCCTCAGGGTTCAGAGGTTTGCAGGTTCTCCCTGTACACCTTTCCTTAAAATTTCATTTTTGTGGTCACTAGTCTGTGTGCTCCATGGAGGCAGAGGGCATGTTACCTGGGTTGCTAGCACAGTGCCTCACACAGAGTAGAATCTTAACTTATGTGTGACAGATTACATCTGCTCTTCATTCTGGGCAGGAATGCATGAGCACAGCTAGATTGGCTTACCTTACTTAGTGACATGCAGGAAAACAGCTGCAGTAACAGGATATAAGTTTACTGAATTACCTGCAGTATACCTGGCCTTTTAATCCATGTAGATACTGATATTCAATTGCTTGACACCAACTGAACAATAATTGAGGACAGGAGCCAGCAGTGAAGGACTGTCTCCCATTTTTCATGCAAAAAAAAAAAATGTTGAAAAGAGTCAGACTACATTAGAGTCCTCAAGGGCTGAGGTGGTCACACAGCTATGTAATGGCAGCTGAATTTTCTATCCCCCCAACACCCCCTGGCCCCTACACACAAAAGTTGATTAAACTGGGTGGGAAACATACATTCTAACTGGAGTACCAGTGTTTCATGATGAATAGATAATACTTTCTTGAGCGACTCGGTACTAGGCACTGCAGATAGAATGAAGAAATAAATTTTGGAACATTGATGCAAATCTTTTGTGTTGTATAGTTCTCTAATTTCTTATTTTATTAAGTCTTTCCTGACTTGAGAAATGCCAGCACAACACTGTGCCAGAGCATGGTGCTTACATAGGAAAGTTGTGATTATCTGGGTGTGACTGGGGCGACTTAGGTCAGAGTGTCCGGGCCTCGTTAGGCTGTTGCTATTAAGAGAGACAGGAGTCACATTTTTTTTTACCCAGTAAGGCTTCTTTGAGAGTTAATAGTTGAAGAACACAGAGAGAGAACTGGGCTAAACAGCAAATCTAATCAATGTAATATATCCACAAAAAATTACTAATTTTTATCCATGTGGCATTTTTCTTAATTTTTAGATACCTTCAAAAATCAAATATCATATCAAGTTTTAAATGTTCTAGGTGGCTACCAGAGGTAAAGGTAAAACCACTGCTATCTTCAATAGATAAAATTATATTAATTAATTGACTTTTAATAGATAGAAATTCACATTAAAATTTAAGCCACATATTTTAAAAATCAATTCACGGGAGAATACCATTTACTTATAACTCTTTCTAGCTTTCCTACTTAAGGCCCTAAATTGAAAGCTTTTAGAGGATGGAAAAGTTTTCACCTAGTCATGATATCAAATAAAATTTGTCCAGAGGCTCGACTGTTTTATGTACCTGTGTTCTCTGAGTCTACCGCTTTAACTGTGGAACTTAAATCTAACAAATTCTAAAATCTTCCGTGAGTCTTTTCATGATTATCTGCTTTCTTATACAGTTGTGAAAGAAAGACAGTCATTTGAGCACTGTTTCCAGATGTCTAATGTTCTATGAAATATTTTTCCAGGTAGAAATCTTTTGAATTTGTTTTCTTTGATCATATAATGCAACTTCATTTTTAGTATTTCTTAAACAATGGGATTTTCCAATTTCTATAGTAGATAATGACTCATCAAACTTTTGAGGGCTGTTTTCTACCTCAGAAAATGGACACATTAAAAGGCTTAAGCTTTTAGAGATAATCCTGTATCTTTGAACCATTTTGGAGAACCTCTAGGAAGATCACTTGAGGGGTAACAGTGAGGATGATGACCACACCTTCACCAACTTTATTGAAAAGCATCTGCTTTATCAGAAGGGCATTCTGCTTCCAAAAATTGAATATTCAAGCTGAAAATGACTAGAAAATCATATCATTTAATAGAAGAGGCAGCTGAATCTTAGAAAAGTAAAATGACTTATCTAAGGCTGAATGAGATAGAAATCAGAGCCAGGACGGGAACCCAGACAGGCAGACCAATGGGCTCTTTATGTATTCGTCACAGACAGCTGGTATGGGCCAATATTCCCTTCATTTTAATGAGATTGTCCTTCTGTGCTTCATTTGTAATCACTCCGTGAACATTGTTCAGTCAACTTTACAGTGATTCCTTAGCCAGTAGCTAGTTTAAAATGTTCGTAACAGTGACGATGAGGACTAGAAAGTGAAATGTCAGAGGTCTTCTGGACAAAATTGATTACAAATGATAAGTTGACAGGGTTTATAAGGGCCTATATCTAGATGTTGAATGCTGTGTTTTGAGTTTGTGCATTTTGACTAAATATTGACAAATTGTTCTCTCATGTGCTTGTACCAGATTACACCCTCACAAGCTAATCCTTATTATGTTCTCATTATGTGTCTGGCATTGTGATAATTATTTTGCACATATAAACTCCTTTGGGTTTCACGACAGTCTTACACATTTGGATGCTATTATTATTACCCTCATTTTAAATATAAGAAGAGAGAAGTAGAGAGAGATCAAGTCATTAAGCTAGAAAATGTCAGAGCCAACATTCGAACCCGGCAACCGCATTCTGCATTACATAGACTGTACTTCTGAGTAAGAGCCACTCCACACTCTCCCCAAAGTTGCTGTTACCAGAACTTTTAATTCTTGAGGGTATGTTTGATAAATTGTATTTCTTTTCATTTTACATTTTGCTACTTAATAGTAAGGTTGAATTTTTCACAGATTATTGTTGTTTTCTTTTTTTGTATTTGCTTTTCATATTTCTGTTGGATTGTTTGCCTTATTGTTACTACTTGTAAGAGTTCCTTATAAATCCTGAATATTTCTTTTTGTCTTGATATTTCCTAAAATGTAGCTTATCTAATGAACTTGTTTAAAATGTCTTTTGTTCTATGTAAGCTTTTAATTTGAATGTAGTTGAACTTGTTCATATTTTCCCTAGTGGTCTGTGCTTTTTAAGTCATATTTAAGTAATTATTTCCTGTTTCAAGGTCTGAAGATATTCACTTGCATTTTTTATTGAAAGTTTTAGCTTTTACATTAAGGCATTTATTGTATTTTTGATTCAATTTTATTTGTGTTGTGAGGTAGGAATCCAATTTTTTAATATGACTATAACCAATCATTATAGCAGCATTTATGAAACAGATTACTATTTCCATACCAACTTGTAATGCTACTTTTACCTTAAGTGTACCTTGGCTCTCTCGTCTATCGCTGGACCAATCACATCTTACACATTTGTATTGACTCTTTATATCTATTGAAGCAAGTTCCAACCCTCTAGTTCTTTAAAATTATCCTGATTATACTTGCCCATTTGCTGTTCCACGTGAATTTCAGAAACTACTTATAACTTTCAATAAAATCCCTGTTGATATTTTGACTGGAATTATATTAAACTTACAGAATAACATGCAGAAGATTGACATCTTTATGCTAGAAGTCTTCAAATTTATGACTTTATTGTATCTCTATATTTATCTAGGTCTTTTATAAAATCTTCCCATAGAATGCCATGCAGTTTTATACAAAAGGTCTTGCACATCCTTTATTAGGTTTATTTTTGTCTGTCTAAATTCCTGTTTATATTGTCATTATATCTTTAAAAATTACATTATGTGATTGATTGTTTATGGCATATAAGAATTTAGTTGAGCTTGTATATTCATATTATTGTCCAGCATCCTTCCTTAACTCTTAAAATCCTAATAATTTTGAGTTTCTTGAATTTCATATGTTGTCACATTATTTGTGAATAACATAAATATAATTTCTTTCTCATCTTAAAATACTTTATACTGCTCTAGAGAGTACAATGTTGAATAGAAGTAGTGATAGTGGATATCATTTCCTTTTTCATGTCTTTAAATAGAATGCTTATGTTTCACTATTGAATATAGTTATTTTTATGAATTTTTTATTATTTTGTAGGCAATATAAAAATATGTTTGTGCTTCTTCATTGTTAGAGCTTTCTGGAAAAATTTTATTGAAACTTAATGCCTGAACTAAAAGAATCAACCCTGGGAGTTAACTTATGACTGATTTGATATTGAGAGACTATCTTGAGAAGTTTACCTCCTAGATGCATGTGTTTGCTTTTCCAGTGGGAATTTATATTCAGAACCATGGAGATCTCCTTCTAGTGGTAAAGCTGAAGACATTGGTCTTATCTCCTTGGGGAAGAAATTATTTTCATTCAAAAGGGTGTGAATAAGGACCTAGGATCCTGCCCACAGAACAAAAGTTTTCTCCCTTCCTTTCCTAAAGGGAGAGGAGATGGCTATGTCTCTTCTTCATAAATGTCCAGCTTCATAATTTTAGGATTCTTTGTCTGTAATAGACTCCATTATATGGAAGATTTACCTCAGGGATAAGAATTGGAACAAGTAGGAACTGACACAGTTATTTGTTTTAAGTAAATAATTTGCTCTGTTCTAGAATCCTGGTGTTTCTATCATATTAATAACATTTTTATTAATATTTTTATTGTCCTATCTCTTTGTGGAAGTTCTCACTAAGTTCTACTCTCTCCTGAGCATCCTGATAACCGGTGTTCTGAACTCTGCATCTGGTGGATTTCTTGTCTTCATTTTATTTAGTTCTTTTCTTAGAGTTTTGTTCCGTTCTTTCATTTGCGGCATGTTTCTTTGCCTCCTCATTTTGACTGCTTCCCTGCGTTTGTTTCTGTGTATTTGGTAGAGCTGCTATGCTTTTCTGTCTTGGTAGAATGGCCTTTGTATTGGGTTGGCCAAAAAGTTTGTTTGTTTTTTTCCATACAATGGCTCTAGTAGTGCTTAGTTATCTTTAACTTCATTTGAAACACTTCTGTTAGATTGTATTGTGATAGCTGTCATATCAGCATGCATTTCAAAAAAAAATTCCAAAATTGGTGAGTTTTTGTGTAGCCATTTTAATATTGAAAGTGGAAGAAAATGTGAATTTTCAGCAATAATATGCTTTAATATGCATAATAGCTTTACTGTTTCAAGAAAAATAAAAAGACAAGTGAAACACAAAAAAAGAGTCATGCAGCATATGGAGAAGGTGCTGTGATGACTGAGTATGTCAAAAGTGGTTTGCAAAGTTTTGTGCTGGAGATTTCTCGTGGGACCATGATTCTCCATGGTTGGGCAGACCAGTTGAAGTTGATAGCAATCAGACTGAGATATTAATTGGGAACAGTTAATGTTATACCATGCAAGAGATATCTGACATACTGAAACTATACAAATCAATAAAGTTATTGGTGAAAATGAAAAAAGTGTCTGTTTATTTTATGGAAAAAACTAAACAGACTTTTTGGCCAACCCAATAGTAAGTGTCCTGTAGGTTCCAATGATGCAGCCTCTCCAGTCACCTGAGGTGGACATTCCAGGAACTCTTCCTGGTTGAACTGTTGTAGTTGACCCCTGATTTCTGTTGGCACAGCAATAGGAGGGATTTACCCCAGACCAATTGGCTGCAAGGTCTGATTATGAATACAGCAGAGGAACTTCTGTGCAGTAGTTCATCCCATGGAGTAGGACTTGCTTCAATGGGCTTGTTGCCCATTGAGTCTTCCCCTTGAGTGTGTCCCTTGTGGAGGTGGTTGAGTGATGCATCTGTGTTGTCTGAAGCTGTCCACTAAATGTGCTGGCTCTGGGCCCTCCCAGAAGGTGCAGGCCAGGCCAGCTGCCACCTATGCCTTCCCTAGGGTGACCCACCATGAGTTTCAAAGCAATCTGCAGATGACTGCTACTTGTGCTGGGATTGGAGGTGCTTAGGGGACACCAAGCTGTGAGCCAAAGCCAGCTGCCACTAGTGACGAACCTATGGCCAAGTAGCAATAGTGGCCCTAGGCATGTTGAAGCCAGATGCTGCTTGTTGGGATTGGTTGACCTTTGAGAGATTTTTGGAAATTCCACAGCTTATGCTGCATTTAGTTACACCAACACCTTGACAATGAGAGGCTATTTGTGTAGAAAAGCCTCTGGAATGGCTTGGGTAGGCCCACAAGTTAGGTGGGGTAGGGTCTTAGGGAATCACCAGGGTGGGGAAAACTGTGAGCCAGGTTGATAAAGATTCAGATATGGTACCCACCTGCCAGCTCTGTGGGGGTAAGGCTCAGAAAAAGAACAATGGTTTTTGCTGGCATTTCTGTATGGGAGAAAACTTCCCTTCCAGCCATTGTCCTGATGCTAGCCACTTCTGTTCTTCCCTGTATTTCCTGGTGACTTTTGAGTTACCTACTGCTGGTACTCTGAACCAATGAGTTCACATAAGTCCATGTGTGGGCCCTTTAAGAGGAACACCTGGGACTCCAGTTGCATTCAGTTTCAGTCACAATTCCCACTGGTTTTCACAGCTGAAAGTTATAGGGACTTCTCTTCCCAGCATTGGTACCCTGGTTTGGGGAGCCTAGTGTGGGGCTGAGAACCCTTGCTCCTCAGGGAGGACCTCTGCAACCAAGATGTCCCTCCTGATTTTTATCCATCACACATGTGTGTGAGACCAGCCTTGTCATTGTCTCCTCCCCTCCTACAAGTCTTAGTTTGACTTTTTCTTTATATCCTTAGTTGTAGGACTTCTGTTCAACTACATTCCAGGTAGTCCTGAATGATGATAGTTCTGTAGTTTAATTGTAAGTGTTTTTCACCTGAGGACATTCTTATCATTTTTAGAGAAAGGATAAGGGAGAGAAGGAGAAAAACATCAATGTGAGAGAGCTACATTGGTCAGTTGCCTCTCATCTTTGCCCTGACTGGGGACTGAACCCACAACCTAGTCTTCTGTTCTGACCATCAGTCAAATCTGCAACCTGTCTGCAACTCTGCAGTTTAGGGGATGACACTCCAACCAACTGAGCCATACTGTCCAGGGCTAGTTGTAATTTTGATGTGGTTGTGGGAGGAGGTGAGTACTGCATTTAGTTACACCAACATCTTCACCAGAAACTCAGTTATTTTTTAAATATATCAGTTCTTTTCTTCCCCCAACTATATTATTTATCCCCTAAAGGTTAAGGCCTTATTTTATATCTTCTGTCTATATATATATATATATATGTATGTGTATATACATATATATTTTGTTTTGTTTTGTTTTGTTTTAAATTTGTATCCAATAATTCTATTATTTGAAGTAATCAGGGGTATCAACATTTGGTCTACATGGTGTCCATTGACATTTGATCATGTAACTTAAAATGTTTTATTTTGAGTTTGTCTTCAGTGGAACTTCATTTATGTGTATCTTGCATGGTCAGACTTGATGTTTTATTCCTCAGACAAGGTTTATATAAGGGCCTGCTGGATTCCCTTTATCATCATTTTTCTCATTCCATCAACTAAAAATTCTTTATTGAGAACCTACAATACATAAGATACTCTTTCAGTTGATTGAGATATGTTAGCAAATTTTAAAAAACACAAAATTTCTGCCCTCTTGGCACTAAAACTTATTGGGGCAGCAAATAAAAACATAAGTAGTTATCTCCTATACATAGAAAGTTATAAGTCTTTTGAAAAACAGTAAAAGTGAGTCAAGATTAAGGAAATCGAGAAAAGGTCACAATTTTAAATTGGGTCATCAGAGAAGACCTCACTGAAAAGCTCCTAGTTTAGCTTGGCTGAGTGAGAGATTTTGCAGTACATATATATGGGGAAGAGCATTTGAGATGGAGAGGAGAGGCAGCTAAGAGGCACTAAAGTGAGGAATATGGCTGATGTGTTCAAGCAATGGAAAAACAAGGCAGCATGGACAAAGTGGAGTGGGTGAGGGAGAGACCAGGAAAGATGTGGGAAGAGAAGTAATGGCCCCTTATTAATTTATCGGTAGGGGTTCCTAGACCCCACAGGCAATATGTATCAATACTTCAAAATTGTGAGAACAGGTCTATGATTTTGATTCTCAAGGAGGCCCTTTTTTGTTTTATTTTTTTATGAACAAATCCCCCCCTCCCTGAAAAGACAAGATTCTCTTATCAACTATTGCTGGCCGATAAACTTATAGCACTTAGTGGGCTGAGAAACCTTCCAGACATTTCAGTTCTACATCCCAATCTTGCTCAAAACCAAGGCCTATTCTCCTATCCTCATGTAGCCCTAAAACCTCTGTCTCTTGGTTCCCCAAAGCAGAAAATTTCTCGAAGTGGCCCCAACATTAGTTCATACTAACCTCTCCAACTCTGAATTTTTTTTCCTGACCTCTGAGGATTTCTTTTATTTTCTTGACATCTGAATATGCTTTTAAATTAAATAAGCACTTCCTCTGTATGTGTTACTGTGGAGGCAAAGGTAAATGATGCACTTTCTTGCCTGAAGGGACTCGCATTCTAAGGTAGATACAGAAACCATAGTTATATTCACACATGATCACCACTCTGATGCAGGCTAGAAAAACTGCCACGCAAACAGAACACAGGTAGATAATCATAGCAAAGGCATCACTAAAAATGCAGTGGTTGATCTGAGCTCAGAACGGCTGGCAGGCTGTCACGTGGTGGAAGAGAGCTTTAGTGTCCAAAGGCCTGGAGGAGTGCAACACACGTTTGGGAAAGAGTGACTGGACTTGAGTGCCCAAATGGTGGTGCCTTGGGAAGGAAAAGGGCATAAGAACATTATGTAATGAAGGAGGTGAAAGGTGGAGAAGGAGGAGGAAACAAAAGAAAAAAATATATTATTTAACATTTTATTTCAATCCCACCCTTAACGCTGGGTAAAAAGTTAGACTTAAGGAAACCTGTTTTCCTTAGCAAGCCAGTTCCACCAGCTGTGGAATCTAGTACGTATCTACCAATAACTACAAACTTCTCCCATAACAAACAACTTGAACTATTACTGAAAAAGACTTCCTGAGTTTTCTTGCCAGAGGTGTAAGCCCTGTGTTCTATGGGTCTTTCTAGGTTGACCAACCAGCCTGATTTACTTGGGACTGAGATTATCCCCAGGAAATATGACGTTCACTCTTAAAACTGAGGAATTCCTGGGAAATCAGGAAGAGCTGATCCCTCAAGATGTTCCACTAGAATAGAAGCCTCTCCAAGAGCGGCAGAATGTTTACAACATTGCCTGACATATAGATGTTAATAAATATTTGATGAATAAGTGAATGAATATTTTTGTTGTACAGGAGAAAGTGAGAGGATCCATTAGACTTTTACCCAAGGGGGAAAAAAATCACCAGGTGCTTAGCTGTGGACCTTGAACAGTGCTTAGGCCTTAGGCCAGCTGCATCTAGCGGGCAGGGCCACTGGAAGGGCAGGCAAAGACAAACAGGCCCGCAGGACTGAGAGGAAATCACAATGAGAGAAATTGGAGGCATTGCCCATGGACTCTTCAGATGATGTGGAGAATGAGTCGGACCTCTTCGGGTACTTCTGATGAAGGCTCCTCCTAGTCTTCTGGTGAGCAAGGCGAGCACACACCTCTATACTTTCTCTTCTAGTTTTTCTACTTTTTGGTGAGTTTTATGGCCAATGGAAATGTTGTAAAACTTAGTGTCTTCCTGCATAACTTAAAGATTTAAGAATTATCACAAAAGTTTCTCTTTCCAGGACACTTACATTTCTAAAGCCTTGCATCAAGTGCTTCTAGGGTGATGAGCACATCAGGATGGGGTTGGGTAGAGCAGAGAGATAGAGGGGATTTGGGCTTTGCTGTAGCATAAGCTTGCTGAGCTGTTTAGAGGATGCAGTGCTATTTGAAGGGAGATGTTTCAAAATAGAGACTTGGGCCCTTATGATAGGGCACAGTCATCATGAGACACATTTTATGAAGGTGAAAAAGAGTCACGGGAAATATGAAAAGGGAGAATAGCATTCAGTTCTGTTATTCTGCCTAATGCCAAGGATCTCTCTTTTTCCTGTGTAGTCATTATTTTTCTTTGGAAGTAATAGCATCCACATTTAACAGCATTGCCAAATGAGACTTATTCCTGAATTTTATAAGAGAGTCCAATTAAGTCAAATGTTTTTTTTAATTTTGATTTATATACTTGTTTTGGCTATTCCAGAATACAAACATTTAAGTATTCCAAAATGTGTACATGTTTAAGTATTAAGGGTGGAATGTAACGTAATTACAGGAGATTCACCTAACCTGCATTCAGGTATCAATGTGAAAATTCCAGTTTGTGAATCACAATATTGTTTTTTTTAGGATGATTGATAATGAATAGGGAAGGAGAATTTCTTGTCAAAATTTAAAAACTTTTTAAATCATTTAAACCACTATAGAGGACACATGGACAGAACCAAGGGTGGGGAGGGAGGCAGGGAAGGGAGGTGGGATTGGAGGGGGAGGGGAGGGGAGAGTATGCAGACAACTGTAATTGAACAACAATAAAGTAAAAAAAAAGTGAAAAAAGAAAAACCTAAAAAAATAAAAATAAAGAGGCCAAATAAATCCTTTTTTTCACTTATGCTTTCTTTCTGAAAATCATTCTCTATTCATCATAAAAACAAGAAAGATATCCAGTTTTAAAAAATTGCTAGAAATATATAACATTGGAAATATGGTGAGCTCTACCACATGATACATTCTCAAAATAAACCTGTGCTTCCATGCAATGAAAAAGGGCTGCAGAATTCCCTGTGAGACAGCAAAGAAAAAAATATCTAGTTAGAACTGAACTGGAAATAGTTTTTAATCAAATACAGACAGTGAAGGGATAAATTCAACCTATAAACCATAACAGGACACCATGATAGGCTAGGTTTTAATCCTATCACATGGGATGAAGGTACATGCTAAGCTGGAAATTACTGCAATTACCTTCCCTGGTGATTTACAGGATGGGTGAGAAAATAGTAATGAAACCAATTTTTCTCTCACTTGCACCGGAGGGTCCCTTGAGTCTTTGAATGTAGAGAATGCTAGACAGCAAAGGGATCAAATGCTAAAAAAAACACTACAAAGGTGTTAAGAAATCTAATAAAATAATCTGAATAGGGAGAGAGAAGTGAAGTTAAAAATTTAGAAAATCTTGTTAATGAAACCTTTTTGACAAGAATTTCTCATAGCCTTCCATCTGTGCAGTGCAGCCAGCTCCTTCGGCCACTCCGTTCTTTCGTTCAGCATCGTCTGGGAAACGACGGCATGGCCCGTGCTCTTGGATGCCAGCATGCACCATTTGTCTCTGTGGATCTCAGTTGGGAGGGTCCTCATTTCCTTATTTGGCCACTCTTAATAGTTCCTAAAATAGACTTTATATTTTTATAATCAAATCTGTCTTCCATTTTCTAAGATTTACATTTCTCATGAGATCTTTTTATAGATTTTAAAATCATTCTTTGTGAGGTGGGAATTAAGCAGTGCTATGTTGTAAAGTGAGTATGGGTTGGAGAGAAAACAAGTGGCTACAATCAGATAATTATCCTACAGTTTCCATCCTAATCACCCCCATCCCGGGGCACCTACCTCTGGGTCCTAATTTCTTCTGTGGCAAATTACCTCTTTCAGAGCTCCAAAACCTTACCTGTGACCTCCAAACATAACCCCTCTGGTCTGGTCTACTATGTATGATTGCCTTTCCTTATGATGATCCTCCTTCCCATTCCTGACGTGGATTCCTCTTGAAGACCTAGACTCCAAACATCTGCCTTTCCACTCTTAATTTTATCTGTCTTTCCCTGTTCCCCTCGTGTCCCGTTCCCCTGCCACCATACTTTCATTCATTCACTCACAGGGACACCTTCCCAGACAGCGAGCATTCTTCAGGTATGGCAAATGCCTCCTCCCGACAAGATCCTTCTATAGGCTTTGCCTTTGCTTAGATGTGTGGGGAGAAATGACTGCTATTTGTATTTGTTCACAGAGGGACTTGCTTGTTGATCTATGAAAATAAACCTGTGGGAATGTTAAAGAACAAACATTCAAACACGTAAATTTGAAGGCATAATTGGCTTTATTAAGCAATTCCTAAGTCAGGCAGCATCATATCTAGCAGCTGCAGGGTGTTCTGAGGAGCTGTAAAAGATGGATGGTTTTTATAGGACAAAAGGTGGGGCTAGGGGGCTGTTATTTTTGGGGGGGAAGGGAAACACAAGGTTTTTTTAATCATGCTGATTGCCTCTTATTTCTATGGGGCATGGTAAAGGTCCACAGGATAGGTTACCTCATCAGTATTGACCAGAAAATTTCAGAATGGTTGATTAAGATTATGCCTCTAAGAGAAGTTGAAGCAGCAGTCAGGTCAGGTATTAAATCTCAGTTTGATATCCTGGGCTTTAGCACCAGTGAGGCCATTTTGTGGTTTTCTTTTTAACAGGGAAAACACAGCTTAAACCAAAAGCTCCCAAGTCACTAAAGTGGGTGAAAATTCCATGTCTTTCTAGCAATTCTAAATTTACCCATCTTCTCAATTAGTCTCGCATCACACATATCACAGCTCACTTAGAAGTAATTATTATCAAGTTTGAATATGTTCTGGTAGTTAGGGGAGGTTTGATAACCTCCCTCTGGAGTTCTTTATCTTATGAATCCAACTAAAGTCTACTCATCATTGACTGTTGGACTCCAAGTGACTCCTGTCTTGCTGAAACAATCAAATCTATTCCTTCCCTGTGCCCCATGCTGTCAGTTAAATGAGAATGGCTCCCTCGGGAGATGGCTTCCCTTGGGAAATGGATAACTCCCCTGCTTACTTCACGGAGGCCCCTCTGTCACCATCTTGTTAAGAAATCTGTTCAAGATCTTCCCACGTTACCCTTCGCCCACTCCAGTGGTTCCTGTTTTGCTTTTCAAGTTCCGTAAGTACCGTGGCCCAGCAGGATCAAAGAGTGAGGAAGGTAATGTTACACTGTGGCTCTTTTTATTATTTTTTAGGTGAAGGTAAAGACTACAGATGTTTCACTTCTTTCATTTTGATGAATATTTCTTTGGATCACACCTGACTAACCCATCCCAAGAGATTTTATTAAGGTCTGATTTAGCAATAACAGGAATTGAAGAAATTTGAAACTTAAATATAATAACTACCTGTCATGGCTGGTGAAGTATATGACAGTGATGCCACAGTGCCATAATACTTCCTGCTAATCAGAACATCTTCTTCCCTAACTTCTGCAGTCTAATTAAAATCAGCCCCCACCACAACTGTTTCACCTTCTCTTCCTCACATCAGTTCATTCCAACAGAACCTCTGAGATTGCGAAGCAGCTTTATTATACCTTCAAGGTCAAGGTATGCTGGCACAGTCAGATTGCTGGCGCACAGTCAGTCATCACTCATGGTTCACATGCAATTATTAAAAAGTAGGGTTTTAGCTAATTAGAAAGAGGCTGTCAATCCATCAGAAAGTACATTATGCTTAGAGAGAAGAAATACACACACTTAAAATATAGTTATGTGAAAGCCTATTTTCAAATAGAGAAATACTTTGCGAAAGTTATGAACGTTTTATAACAGGACTGAATTACCTTTTTTTTTTTTTTTTTTTTTGCTGGGGGTGGGGGGTGGTTTCCAGGTAGGCTCTCTGAAATTCAGAGTCCTCCATGAGGCTCATGCTCATTATATTTAAGTTCCCCAGGCAGGCAGTGGGGAGGAGAAGAGCAGGGTCTGGCTTGAGCTGGGCCTCTGAAACTTTGAGGTGGTACCTACTTCTAGGAACTGGAATGATGAGGAGCTAAAATTGGTATCCAGAGTAGAAGTAAGTAAAATCCAGCACCAAATAACTAGATTGAATAAAACATTGGTCTGAAGGGGGAAAAAGAAAAGGCAGAAACTGGTCAAAGGCCCAGGGACTGTGGCTGGAGACAGAGCACACGGGTTTTGGAGAGTGGAGTGTAGGGACAATGAGGCCCCGCTGTGACAGGTGCCTGTGGCCACTCTGGGAAGTCAAGGGAGCTTCTCAGTACCCTAACTGGGTGTGAGAACACACAGGGTCCCTAAATGCTGGCAGAGAGACTTGCAGCCTTGGAAAAAGTGTGAAGTGGTGGGGTTTCTGTCAGACTCATTCTCCCATCTTCCTCTTTACTCCCAAACCATATGTCCCTGAGGTGCAGGTGGGGGACACACACAGGCAATCTCCTATCTTGTAGTTAAGACGTTCTTAAATGTGGTCCCAAGAACACTGAGTATTCCTGAAACTTCCAGGGATCCTACAAGCTTAAAATTCCAAATACTAAGATATTATTTGTCTTTTCCCCCCTCTCATTTTCTCATGAGTGTGCAGTGGAGTTTTCCAGTGTTATGGTAACAGATTAAATGCAGAAATAGATGTGAGAATTTGGCTGTGTTCCATTAAGCCACTTTTTTTTTGCAAAAATGTAAAGCAATGTCTCCCTTCTCAATATACAGGGTCCGGCAGAAGTAATACCTGCTTGAGCATGGTTGGTAGGGTAATAATATGAGTATAATAATTTAGAGTCTTCATTTGAACATTTTACCTAAAGTGTCATATGGTGTGCTTGAGTGTGATATTGTTATGTTACAGGATTACATGCATATGATTTTGTAGTAAAAGATTTGGTAATAAAAAAGAGGTGTTATTCGTGCCAGACCCTGTATACATTTTTTGCTTTAGTAAATTTGGTATTTTTTCATAAAAATACATTATTTTTATAAACACATTAAATGTGCTTATTATTGTTTTTTTTTTTAAACAAACAGTCAGCTCTCCCAATTGCCTTATTACTGATGTCTGATTTACCACCATTAGTAATTTCTTCAGTTGGGTTAAGTTATATAATGCCATCCTGATCAGCATCTGCATAATAAGACATTATGTTAGGAATTCCCAGGCTTTAAAGTACTTAAGAATAATATGTATACTTTGTTCAAAGGAGATTACTCATCCCTCGCTGTTTGGAATCAATTTTGGAGGGTATAGCTCAGAAATCTGCATTTTCACATGGTCTTCAGATTATTCTTAGTTAGGCAGTGTGAGGGCTACACTTTTCTAATTGAATGGCCTATTTGTCTTACTCACTGCGTGGTCACCATCTACAGGAAAGTGCATAATATATAAGGAAATTTAAACAAATATCTGCCAAGTGCAAGAATGAGGTAGTACTACTCCATGTGCATAGAGTAGAGAATCGCAGCCACTGCCAGGTGAGTCTGACTTCAGGAGGCATGTGGTGATGTTGAAATCCAGAAGCCTCAGGAAAGAAGGGGAAGGAGAATAGGGAAAGAAGGAGATGAATAGAACCAACATTACTCACTGAGTCCTAATAATAAGTCTAACTTTATGCTAAGACTTTACACATTTTACCTCATCATAATTCTCACAACAACCTAAAGAGAGGAATATTATTGTCTCCATTTTGCTGTCAGAGATATTCTATCCCCACCTCCTCCCTTCAGCCTATACCAGAAGTTAGGTGAGATGCTTAACTATAGCAAGAATTTTTTTTACTGTTTCTTCATCATCTATCCTCTTCATCTGTCAAATGGGGTGTGTTTCTGAAGCAACTGGAGGAATTTTGGAAATGTCTCCTAAACATCCAGTTTTCCATGAGCTTATGTGCTAGCTTTCTGGCTACAAATCTGTGCATTACTGTTACCAAATCTATGGGTTTCTGACACCGTTTGAGTCCATTCTTGCCTGTTTGATTAGAGTGACCACTGTCACTACTGCACGTGACAGATGGGTGATTCTCCCAGGTTTTGTGCTGAGAATAGCTCATTTCCTACGACATCTATCTACATCACTTGCCAATGTCTGTCTTACTGTGCATCTTACTATATCTTGTGATATCTAGTTCTACCTACATCAGTCATGGCTCAAGACAGTTCAAAGGAATCTTTCTTCTCTCCTTTAGGTAAGGTTGTCATATTTAGCAAAACACAATAAAACAACAACAAAATTAAGATGAATATTTAAATTTAAGTTTTAGATATATAATATACTTTTTTTAGTATAAGTATGTGCTATGCAATATTTGGGACATACTTATATTAAAAAAATTATTCATTGTTCATCTGAACTCAAACTTAATTGGATATTCTGTATTTTATCTGGCAAATCTTTACCAAAAAAACTAGTGCTCCACAATTCCTTTCCTACCTTCACTTCCAAAAGCAGCATCTTTTCCCTCTTTGCTGGCTGTCTTTTGAAAAGGACCTGCATGTTTGGGAGGGGAGACATCACTGGGTAAACAGACTCAGAGAGGTCTGCATATCTATCGTCAGACCCTTAGCATGTGGTAGACTGTGGAGTCAAACTTGTGTGTGTCTGTCTTCAAAGCTATTTCCTTTTTATTACTCTTCCTCTATACCATGATAGGTAATGGGGAAAAGAGTGTCAGTCAGATTTTACCTATTTTTCATAAATTTGTCCTTGTCTGTCTGTGTTAATACAGCATATTTTAAGTTACTCAAACAAAGTTGCTTAAAATACAGCATTAAAGTGATGGGCGGACACAGCCTTGTCTAGGATATCATTCTAAATTCCAGGTTTCTTCTATTAAGTGGGTTCCCCTTCCTCAGGGTCATCACCATGCCCACCTTCCATCTCCAGGGAGGACAAATGTATAAGCAATTCTGAAGTAAAAAGTTTTATTTTAAAAAGTGGCATAGAAATTGCAGTTTCCACTTGGGAGACACACTATCTATTTACATGATGTCTTCTTTAATCTGTTAATGTAGTTAAATTAATTAGTATACAATTTGGCCCTGAACCAATCTTGTATTCCTGGAATTAACTCAAATCAATTATGACACATTATATTTTTTAATACAGTTCCAAATTTAGTTTGTTAATATTTTATTAGGACTGTTGCACTTATGTATATGAGCAAGATGATCTATAATTTTTCTTTTTTATATTATCTGTAAGTAATCTTAGTACCACATTATACCAGGCTTATAAAAAGTGTGGTAGAATATATATATTTCTATTTTCTTGTCTAAGAAAGGGTTTGTGTAGGTAAGATTTATTTTGAAAACTTGGTATAACTCTGTGGTAAATACTTTTGGACAGTTTTTAAATGACTTTTTTTTTTTACTGCCATATAACAATTCATTTTCTATTTAATATTGAGTCAGCTGCAGCTACTGTGGAAAGCAGTGTGGAATTTCCTCAAAAAACTAAAGATGGATCTGCCTTTTGATCCAGCGATCCCATTGCTGGGACTATACCCTAAGAATCCTGAATCACCAAATCAAAAGAATCTATGCACCCCAATGTTCATAGCAGCACAGTTTACAATAGCCAGTGCTGGAAACAACCTAAGTGCACATCAGTAAATGAGTGGATCCAAAAATGATGGTACATTTACACAATGGAATTCTACGGAGCAGAAAAGAAGAAGCCATTCTTACCTATTGGGACAGCATGGTGGGACTGGAGAGCATTATGCTGAGTGAAATGTACCAGCTGGTAAAAGATAAATACCATATGATATCACCTAAAAATGGAACCTAATCAACAAAGCAACAAATAAGCAAAATAGAACCAGAGACTTGGAAATAAAGAACAAACAGAAAGTGACCAGAGGGGTGGGGAGGGGGGAAAGAAGGGGAGGGGACAAGCAAAGGAACACGAATGAAGGACTCATGGGCACAGACAATGGAAGGGGATTGACTGTGGGAATGGGGGAGCAGGGTAGGGGGTGAGAAATGGGGGCAAAGTCAGGACAACTGCAACTGAACAACAGTAAATTAAAAAAATATTAAGTTACTTTTAGATTTCTATTTTCTAAAAATATGTCCATTTTATCTGTCTTCTAATTTATGGCATAACAACTTTTATAGTATTAACATTTTATAAGTCTTTTAAATCATTTTGTTTTTAGTTTTAATATTGTTTACATGTGTCATTTCTCTTTCCATTTCTTTTTCTTTGTCAGTATTATGGATATTTCATCTTTGTTTTCTTGATATTTTACTGTGGTGTAGGCTTTTTAAAAATTAATTATTGCCCTGGCCTGGTGGCTGTTGTCTGGAGTGTTGTCCCAAACACCAGAAGGTTGTGAGTTCGATCCCTGGTCAGGGCCTATACCTGGGTTGTGCGTTCAATCCTGGGTCACGGTATGTATGGAAGGTAACCGATCAGTGTTTCTCTCACATCTCTCTGTCTCTCTCTCTCGGCCCGCCCACCCCGTTCTCTGTTCCTCCTTCCATCCCTCCCTTCCTCTCTATCTAAAATCAAGAAACATATCCTCAGGTGAGGATTAAAAATAAATGAAGAAAATTGATTATTGTCCTTCTTCATTTAATTCTTCCTATCTTTTTAACTGACACTTTTCTAACTTCTTAAAATATATGCTTAACTTACTGACTTTCTTCCATTCTTCCTTTCTAATATAAGCATACAAGGTTATAAATTTCCTTTAGTATTGATTTAGGTACAGTTAAAAAGTTTGATATAAAGTTTTTCAGTGTCTCTCTGTTCTAAGTATTTTGTAACTTCCTATATGATTTCTCCTTGGCCTTTGAATCATTTGATTGTGTGTTTTGAAATCATTTGATTGTGTGTTTTGAAATGAAGTATTAAAATCTTTTTCTTATTATTAATTTATACCTCAGTTATATTAAGAGTAAGGATTATAGAGTACATGATCCTGGATCTTTAAAATATTTGCATGTTTTGGCTCATACTTTCACTTCATCATATTTTAAATGACTGCTTCACTTGGAAACATTTATTTCAAGAAAGTTGAGGCATTAGTTTAAACTGTTATGAAACAGTTGTGTTAATTGAAAATAACTCCCCCGATATTATGTAAGACATGTTACATTTTCCCTTTTTTCTTCTAATGTCTGGACAGTAGCTCTAGTTCTTGACACACCTGAGATCGAAACTACGCTCAGTTAGGATCTTGGAGGCGATGTGCGAAGTCACGCAGCCCCTCCCGCGGTACAGAGCAGCTGTTTCTGTCATGACGGAGAAATGGCCTGTGATACTCTTTTTCCCTCTTGCTTCCTGGTTACTCTCTGCTGCTTCTCATCATCTGATTCTCTGACCAGCTCTGACCACTGTGCCCTCTGGAATCCCAGGATTCCCTTTAAACCCAAATGATGAATGTCCACAGCATCTTCTTGCTAATCCTTATCACTCTGCCAAGACTGTTCATGAGGATGATTTTTGGGTATAACAGCTAGAGAGCTTGTTTTCTCTTTATAGTCTGCAACTTGATCCTGTTCATTTCTCCCTCCTTCCCCGTCCCCCCGTTTTATTGAATTGTAATTGACTATAACATTGTGTAAATTTAAGGTGCACAAGGTATTGATTTGGTATACTTACATATTGTAACATAATTACTACCATAGCTTTAGCTAAGAGCTCCATCACGTCACATAATTACCATTTCATTTTTATTTTCTGGTGAAAACATTTAAGATTTACTCTGTTAGCAATTTTCAACTACATAGTATAACAATGTTAACTGTAGTCATGATGTTGTGCTTCAGATCCTCAGAACTTACTTCGCACTAGAAGTTTGTACGTTTGATCAACATCTCCCCAATTTCCCCACCCCACTCCCCCAGCTCCTGGTAACCACCATTTTACTCTTTATTTCTATGAATTTGATTTTTTTAGATTCCACAAAGTGATATAATACAGTATTTGTCATTCTCTTCCTCATTTCATTTAGTGTAAAGCCCTCAAGTTTTATCCTTGTTGTCACAAAGGGCAGAATTTCCTTCTTTCTCAATTTCTATATATATATAGAAATATATATAGAAATCGATATATTTTATATTTTATACATAGAAATATATATAGAATCTATGTATTTATATATTTCTCTGTATATATATTTCTATGGTATATAGATATATATTTCTATGGTTTATAGAAATGTATATGTATATATACATATATATAGTCTGCATCTTCTTTATCCATACAGCCTTTTACAGACACTTGTTTCCATATCTTGGTTATTGTGAATAATACTGCAATAAACATAAGAATATACATATCTTTTGATATCCTATATTCATTACTTTTGAATATATACCCAGAAATGGGATTGCTGGGTCATATGGTAATTCTATGTTTAAATTTGGTGGGGGGGACCTCCATACTGTTTTTCCATAGTGGCTGCACTAATTTACAATTCAACCAAGAGTATTTAAGAGTTTCCTTTTCTCTACACCCTCAGTGATACTCATTACCTCTTATCTTTGTGACGATAGCCATCCTAAAAAATTTAAGGTGATATTTCATTGTGGTTTTGATTTGCATTTCGCTATTGATTAGTAATGTTGAGTGCATTTTCATGTGGCTGTTGGCCATGTGTGTCTTCTTTAACAAAAATCTCTATTCTGTTCTTATGTAGATTTTTATATGTGGTGGGTTTTTTTTAATTGAGTTTTATGAGTTCTCACATATTTTATATATTAACCCCTAAACAGATACTTGATTTGCAAATATTCCTTCCTAGTTTATAAGTTGACTTTTTATTCTGTTAATTGTTTCTTTTGCTGTGCCATGCTTTTTAGTTTGACATAGCCCTATTAACTTATTTTTGCCTTTGTTACTTGTACTTTTGATGTTATATAAAAAAAAATCATTGCCAAGATCAATGTCAAGGAGTTTTTTGCTGTTTTTTTTCTGAAAGTTTTACAGTTTCAGGTACTCTGTGTAAGACTGTAATCCATTTAATTTAATTTTTTGAGTTGTGTAAGATACAGGTCCCATTTCATTTTTCTGTGTGTGGTTATCCAGTTTTCCCAGCACCATTTAATGAAGAAATTAAAGGGTGACCCACTCTACAATTGGATGTTATAACTAGAGCAATTAAGCAAGATAAAAAAATATAAGGCATCCAAATAAGAAAGGAAGAAGTAAAACTGTCTTTATTTTTGGATAATATGATCTTATATCTAGAAAATCCTAAAGACTTTACCAAAAAAAAAAAAAAAAAAAAAAAAAAAAAAAAAAAAAAAAAAAAAAAAAAAAAAAAAAAAAAAAAAAAAAAAAAAAAAAAAAAAAAAAAAAAAAAAAAAAAAAAAAAAAAAAAAAAAAAAAAAAAAAAAAAAAAAAAAAAAAAAAAAAAAAAAAAAAAAAAAAAAAAAAAACCTTGTTGGAACTAACCAATGAATTCAATAAAATTGCAGGATATAAAATCAACATACAGAAAGCAATTGCATTTCTATACACAAACAACAAAATATCTGAAAAAGAAATGAAGAAAGCAATCCCATTCACAATATTATCAAAAACAATAAAATACTTAGAAAGAAATTTAGCCAAAGAGATGAAATATCGGTACACTAAAAGTGATAAAACTTTAATGAACGAAATTGAAGAAGATATAAATAGGATATCCCATGTTAAAAAAATCAGAAGAATTAATATTGTAAAAATACTCATACTTTTCAGTAATATTCATACTGAATTCATATATTCAATGTTTGTCAAAATTCCAAAAAGAATACTAAAGTTTGTATGGAGTTATGAAGGACCTCAAATAGCCAAAGCAATCTTGAGAAAAAATTAAGCTGGAAGCATCGCATTTCCTGATTTCAAACTTACTACAAAGCTGTAGTAACCAAAACAGCATGGTATTGGCATAAAATCAAACACATAGACCAATGGAACAGAATAGAGAAATAAACCCCTGCATATTCAATCAACTAATATTTGGCAAAAGAGGCATGAATACTCAGTGGAGAAAGAATATTCTCCTCCCAATCCTTTTCCGACTATTGTAGCAGAGCTTCAGCTCTTACTTGTCCCTGCAGAGAGATAAAGAATATTTCTGGCTGTGGCCTGAGTAACACAGTCTGCTCACAAATACCAAATTATGAGCAACACGGGAATGATGTCATCTTGTGTCTTTGCTCAGGTCTTAGGTCAATCTTCAGACTTGATCCTGAAGACGGAGCTAAAATCAGTTTTCTGCCAATTCTATCAATTTATATAGTGTTCAGGTACAGTTTATTCCAACATTTTTCCTAGAGATTTCTGTGAATATAATTAATCCATTTACTATAAGGCATACCAGATAATCTTTCCTAAATGTAAATCTAATTATTTATCCCCACTACTTAAAATTTTTCAAAGGCCCCAAGGTAAAATTCAGGTCCTTTCAGAATGGTTTATGAACCCTGGCACAATCTAGTCAAGGCTTCTCTCTTAGATTCAGCTCTACTCTGTGATTCCACACTTTTGCTCCATTCCTGTCAAGCTCTCTGTAGTGCAAGTTCAGCACCCAACATTTTCTACTGAGCTTTGACATGCTGGTCTCTCTGCCTGGAATGCCTCTCCCTACCTTTCACCTGATTATCTCCTGCTAATCCTTCAGGTTTACACTTAGACATCATTTCCTGCAGGAAGTGTTCCCTAAAACACCTCTCCCTACCAGGTCTAGGTTAGGTGCCTCTCCTATGTGATGTGAAAATACCTGGACATTCCATGAGTGCACTTACTAGTGTGTATGAAAATTGCATGCTCATGTACCTGTATCTCCCACTGGACTCCAAGCTGTATGAAGTTAATTCATTGTTGTTTCTTTTGCTTAGCATACAATAGACAATGAATATTTGATGAATACACATTATATGCACAGTTTCAATAGTTTAATATATATTGGGAAAGATTAAGTTTAGCAGTATCAGTTATAAAAAAGGAGGGTACTGCTTTTAAACTAAATCACCTTGATTTAGTTTTTAATCACCTAACCACTGTGAGCCTCAATTTCCTACTCCATAAGTTAAGAAAATAATTGATTTTCTCACAAAGATATTTAGAGAATTGAATGAGGCAATGGATATGAGATTGTTGGAAGGTGTTATAATCAACATTTCTTCTAACCGATTGACTAATTACACTTATCTAAAGATTATTTCCACTTAAGTGCTTTGAAAGCCAAGCATTTCTCTTTTCCAAAATTACTAATTTGGAAATTAAAGGTTTAGCCCTTTACTTAAGGGACTCTCAGGCATTTGAGAGAATTTTTTAAGTAGGCAGAGTGGGTCATGAAGTGAAGATTGAGAAACTGGTTGCCCAGGGGTCAGACACTGGGAGCCTTGGGAGAGAAAGCTCTGACCTGCCTTGCTCTGCCCCGGCTGGACAAGTCAGCAGACCTCTTTCGTACCTGATGCTTTCTCAGTCTGTCTCTTCCCAAGCAGGTTCTGGTTTCCTCTCATTTTATCTCCCCATCTTAATTCCCCACATGCTTTCAGATATTAATATCAATATCTATGTCTATTCATTCTCCTTTGACATAGAATTTCAAGTTTTTTCTATTGTTAGTTCCTGTATTTTATGTGCTAGAACATACTCCCATGCTTCTAATACAAGTTCTTCAAGTTTCTGTTTAAGGATCATAGACAGGATCACTAAACTTCATAGAGGAATTATAGTGTTTTAAATGTTTATATGTGGAGTCAGTTGGTTGTAAGAGAAAGGGGTCTGCAGTGAGGTCTGGTGCATAAGTGGAAAGCCATGTGATTTGGAGAAACAAAGAGGAGGCCCACTGGGAAGCCTGCCTGGAGAAGATGGCGGCAGAGCTGATGGAGCTGTGTGGGCACCTGCCAAGCTGAGCACAGATTCCTGAGGGATGCCTAGAGCTGAACTGTGACCAAGCAGGCTGAGGATGTACAGAGAAGCCACTCTCTTGGGATGTATACCTCCCTGGACTCCACTGTGATGTAAGCAACATGGCACATATTTTCCTGAACCATGACATGGAGGCTGAGAACAGCACACCCCAGATCCTGAAGGAGAGAGCTGCTGCAAGAGGACAACAACTCTGAAACCCACAAGTACACCTTCCAGAGAAGATGGAGATCTGTTTGCATGACTGGCTGGTGGACAGATAAGGACATGGGAAACTTCTGGGCATGGCTTTGGCTTATAGCCTTTAGGGGAGCAAGAGAAGTATTGGTTCCCATGGGAGAGGGGTGCTCTGAGCAGGAGTGCTCTCAGAGGCCCTGGGGTTGGAAACTTTTGTGTTACAGTAAGAGCAAAATCCACTCTTGGCCTTTGTTTGCATCGCAGAAACTCCAAAGAGAAGAGCGTGACAATTGACTTATGGTATGATTTCCCTCTCCTTCACTCACACATTCAAATAAGGGGAGTCTGGATATGAGAAATGTGACCTTTTCCAAATTGTTCATGCTTATCACTTGAGGATTACAAATTCCTATGAGACTATCATCTTATCCCTAGGCATGCTCTAGAATTTCCAGAGCCTGTTTACTCTGGTGCTCTGTACACATAAAATCATTTTCTGTGAGTATTTCTTGAGAATGATTGCAGAGCAATGCTTAATGGACAGGGTTCTTGATGTAATATAACCCTTAATGTTACAATAGAACACGAAGGCTTCTATTTTTGTGAGCATTCTAAATGCTGGCTGGAGGAAAAGCCTTTAGGACTCTAGGCTGAACCCTGGAACACTGGGGTTTAGAATCACACACAAAGATCAAGCATGAGCTAGTGGTAAAATAGACTGTTTTCAATCAATTGGGTAGACAAGAAACTCATCCCAGTGTCTAATAAAGTAGAGTTGTCTGAGCTCTGTCTTAGGGCAACAGCAGCCCAGGAAGAAGAGTTCTATTTAGTTAGGCACTGGTGATATAAATATTCTGTAGCTCAGCCCCAGAGAGTTTGTCCAAAATTGTGTGTGTGTAACAAAAAAATAAAGGCTATGAGGAAACTTACAGAGTCAGATCGCCTGTGGGAAACCAAATAAAAATGCTGCTATGATTGGAGGATGACATCCTCTTTCCTTTCAGTGCAAAGTTTCTCAGCCTCGGCACTACTGATATTTCTAACCAGATAACTCTTGTGTGAGACTGACCCGTGTATAGTAGGATGTTAACAGCATCACTGGCCTACTCACTAGATGCCAATCGCATTTGTGGATGTCTGTGACAAATACTCCCCCATTTTTTAGGACCAAAAATGTTTTCAGAAATTGGTATCTCCTGGGGAGCAAAGTTGCTTCTGTATTCAGATACACTGCAATAGAGAAACCAGTCTGGGACAGAGACTGTTCCCTTGTCTCTGGGGAGGTGCTGTCCGTGGTGGCAGCTGTGGTAGTCAGTGCTGACTGAGGTGGCCACACATTCCTCGCTCTAGTGCTCTATGCTGGGGAGCCAGGCGTGGGGTTTAGACCCCACCCTTCCCAAGGGGAACCCCCTGGCCACTGAAGTATCCCTCTGAAACTTCAGCTGCTGCCCGTGGGAGCCCAGCCAGCCCTCTCGCACCTCTGCACTCCCTACCAGTCTCACTGTGGTGGTGGTGTTTCTTCTGTAAGTCCTTGGTTATAGGACTTCTCTCCAGCTGGTGTTCAGTTGAGTATTCATGATGATTTTTCTATAATTTAGTTTTAATTCCAGTTTGGTCCTGGGAGGAAGTTAGTGTAGCTTCCACTTATTCTTCCTCCATCTTGAGTCTCCTTTGTAAAAACATGGGTGGACCTGGAGAACATTATGCTAAATGAAATAAGCCAGTCAGAGAAAGACAAATAACATGTGATTTTACTTATATGTGTACTCTAATGAACAAACTGAAGAGAGACAGACTCATAGATAAGGCACAAGCTGAGGGCTCGGCGGGGGGGCAGTTAGGGGTAGAAGGATCTAGCAGAAAGGGCTCATGGGCATGGACAACAGTGTGGTGATTGCAGGGGGGAGTAGGGGTATAAAAAGGATAAATGGTAATGAAAAAAGTTAAAAATAATAAAAAATAGAGATTATCATACAGTGTGTGGATGTGAAATGGGTGGGAAACAGAGGAAAAACCAAAAAAAACAAGATTCTGTTGTAGCCTTAGTCACCGGGCAAGTCATTGTGTTCTGAGCTTGCCACTGATTCATATAGAAGGACAACAGAAGAGCAAGGGGTGAAAAATCAAGAGAAACTCATCTTCACAGAGAAAAGATCATATGAACACGTAAGCTCTTACAACAGCACGCCAGGGCTCCAGTTTTGTATGCAGCAGTTTACTTTGTAGCTAGTGCTTTGATTATTATTATTACAATGAAATTATTGGTATTGATTTTTTAATGAAGCTCTGGTACTTATATCTTGAAAACTGCAAAATAACTTTGCCAATCTTCTCTTTTTCCTAGATAGTCCTCCTCCCTTGGTTCACTTTGTATTAATATGTTAATTTCTTCCTTAAATGAGTGAGCAAGATGAAAATGTCAAATTTAGTTGAGACACATTTTTACTTGGTTTTGAAGGAAAGTACCATTATCTTGAGTCAGCACAGAACTTGACAAAAACCAAAAGTCATTGTTATAATCCACATTGATGAGAGGAAAATTATAAAGGATATTCTAACAATGGAACAAGAAAATATCCCAAGTCCAATAGCAACCCAAATCATTGTCATGTCCATTCAATCGTCCCATAGGATCCTCATGATTCCTGTTTAATTAGAGGTGGAGAAACAAGACGGACCTAGAAGGCAGAGGTGATTTCTGACCTACTGCTCCAGTTTGGAAGAGAGCTGTGCTAATTTGTATCCTGACTGATCGTTTCTGTCCTGCCTCTAACATGTTCTCCTCTAACAGATAAAAAAGAAAGTATGCCATGACCCTAATTCTGAAGCTGAATAGAATTCAGAGTGGATTTCATCATAAAGTTGCATTTTAAATATCCACCTCAGCTTCATTTGCAAATCAATTTCTCCACATACAAAGTATTTACTTACAAAATGTAAAAGCATGAAAAGACTTAAATAAATAAAAATTAGAAACAAAAAGACCCCTCAGAAAGTTAAAAATTCATTAGGTTTTACTAATAGTTTCTGTGTTTTTATGTCAATATCATATTTTCAGGCAATTTTCACAATAAAACACCTATCATGATATCTGTTTTAGAAGAATTTTTATAACAAAATTCATTTATTCTAATATTCTTCCTCCAAATGTATTTCTATATTTGCTCAGAAGACTTGTGAAGGCTATGATACGTAGTTGATTTTTCTGGCTGGTACAGTTGTACTTGCTAATATCGAATAAATAAGATTTATTTTCTCACCTTCAAAATGATTTCTTTTTCCTTTAAAGGGTGTTGCATGGTACCATATGGTAAAATATGTGAAAAGAGATCTCAGCTGGTGATACGCATTATAAAACAAAACTTCAAAGCTACTGTTGCTACCCATTGTCATTTCCCCCCTGCGCTCTCCTTCTGTGGTGTCCTTTTTACAGGTGGATTCTAAGCTTCCAGGATTACCTCACAGTTTTAATTCTTTCAAATGAGCATCTCTCCTAGGAAAAGACAGTCCGCCCTTGCCTATGAAATGCTGAAGGCCTGAGCGTTGCTCTGAATTCCCTCCCGAGGGCTCTGCGGTGGAATTCCATCCTTTCTGTACCTACTGTGAACAAGACAGGCTGCTTTTGAGTCACTCTGTGCCAGAAGCAGAGTGACTATGACACCATCACTTTGTGGAGGGGGACGTGCATGCATTGCCCACCCACCTTCTCTACAGAGGCACTGATGCACTGATGTTTGTAAGCTCCATTTTAAATATATAGCATAGAAATTTAGCTTCTTATAGTAACCTGTGAGCTCATGAGGCCTGTGTGGGAAATGAGTGTAATGAATATAAATGCAAACAGAAAGGGTACTTATTAAGCCAGATCCAAAAGTGGAGGATCGTCTCATTCTTCTTGGCTCGCAGAGAAGAGGTTAAGTCCACAGTGTCCAAAGGAGAGTCAAAAGTACAGTGATTTACTTTTTACTGCAAAATTACTTCTGAGGGAAATTATAAAAAAACACCAACAACTAAGACAGAAAAAAAGAAATGCTAAGCTCAAAAAGACTTCAGGTGTAACATGAGTGAGTGATTGAGTGATGGTTTATGGAAATGCTTTGGGGCAGCTGTGCTCTGGCCAGCCGCCTAGATCCAAACGTCTCCCCCTGGGTCACTGACTCTAACCCGACTAGACTAATTTATTCTGAGCAGGAGATGCACTATTCACATGACAATATACTTGTGTAGATATAACACAGCCTTCCCCTGGGGCTTGTTTTGCTTTGCTCCAGACAGGAGCTTGGCTACTGTCTGGAAAGATGTCCTAACTTCACTGTTGAGCCAATAAAGCCCAAATAATGTGTAATGGCATAAGCTTTTAAGTGAGTCCACTGGAAAGCAAAAGCCCGCAGTGGGAAGTTGGAACACTAGAAATGCAATCCTGGGCAGGCAAGGCCCTTAATTGAATTCTGCAAATGAGATTACTCCTGAACAAAAGAATAGTGTGCTGCTTACGGCTACAGAATTTTAGGTCATCAAGATGCAGGGTCAAATCCCCAGCTTGCCCCCTTAGTCACTTGGCCAAGTTATTTAACTTTTCTGAACCAGTTTCCTCACAAAATGAGGAAAATTGTACCCAGCCTAATGGGTTTTTCTAAGGTTTAAGTAAGACACATGTGTAAAGCACACAAGGGTTTTCAACTCTAGTTGCACACTGGAATCAGCTAGGACTTTAAAGCAACCCTAACGCCTCACTTTAGTCCAGATCTATTCAGCCATAATCTCTGGGACTTGGACTCGGTGTTTATATGCTGCAAAGTCTCCCACGGGACGCATCCTGATGCTCTGTGAGGGTTAAAAACCATGGTGAAACCTGGGGTAAACATTCAAGAAAGAAGCCATTGGAAAAAGCCTTCAATGACAGAATGATGGGAAAGTACTTACCACGGAACTGAGCACATAGTAAGAATTCAGAAAATGATAGCTACTTTCTACTCCTTTAATTTTATGAAGCCATGTTAATAATGATTTATATGTATTTGCTTCTTTTAGTGTGGATTAGGTGAGTTTATCTATAGGCAGTAAAGAATAGAGTGTAAATTTCACTGAGGAGTGTCAAGTGTGGTAAGAGAAAGCATATCAAACCTTAAAAATACTGGGGTTAAGAGAATATATTTCTAAGTGCTGTGTAAAATTGTTGTCAAAATAAGTCAACATTTGTAATTTCCTATAAAACCAACTCTTAGTGGAGAGGGCCCCAGGAGAGCAGAGTGGCTGAAAGCGTGACCTTATGAGGCTGACTGTCCTTGTACCAATCCTGACTCACTCAATGCTTAGCTGCCTGAACTTGGGCAGTTTACTTAACCTCCCTGTGCCTCAATTTCTTCATTGATAAAATGGAGATGATAGTACCTGCATCAGGATGTTGTGAGGAGTAAATAAGTTAATATCAGTAAAGCGTTCTCAACATAGTCTGGCACTTAGTGATTACAAGCATTAGCTAATAGTAATACAGGGATGACTTTAAGTGTTCTTGAATTTTTCAAAATCTATGTGTCAGAAGTTGATTGAATTATAAACTAACGTAGCCAAATGAGGATCTAGCTGCCTGTCTCAATGAAAGCCAACCCCATGAGACAGGTGCTAGTGAAAAGGAGAGAGGTTTATTCAGATGCCGGCAATCTGAGAAGATGGGGGGCTCATGTCTCCAAGGCAATCTTAGCATCTCAGTGCAGTTAGAGGTTTTTGTAAGGAAGGAGAGGGGAAGCAGAACAAAGAGATTAAAGGGAGAGGATTGAGAAGTTCTTTACGTGCAGACAAGTGCAGTCCATTCTAATAAAGCCAGTGATGGGCTGTTGTGTGTCATCCAGGTTTTCGTCATCCTGGTTTTATGTCATCCTAGTGTTACTGTTGGTCAGCAAATCTTCTAGAGCTCAGATGATTGGTTGGAGTCTGTATCCGTTGACGCTAGTACCTAGGATTCTTATACAAACATACTGTTCATCTATAAGCCCCATATGATTCAGTGTCAGCATGTACAGAAACAGTGTCAAAATAGTGGTGGGGTGGATTACAGTTCCCCCCATTGCAGTAATATACTGTGATTCTCAAACTTGGGTATGCCACATAATTGCCTGGGAATTTTGTTAAAAATCAGAAATTTGGGTGAATCTGATATGCGTAAAATTTAAGAACCATTGCTAGTGTGGAAATGTGGAAATGCTAGATATATTGGTTTGGATTCTTCAGATGCAGGGGAGGTGGGGAGGGCGAGAGAGAGAGAGAGACTGATTATTGGTTTGACCTATTAGGGAGGCAGAAGTGTCCATGATCTACAATTGAAAGCTGAAGACTCAGAAGAGCCAATAATAGAGTTCCGATCTGAGTCTAACATCAGAGAAACAGGAGAGCTGAAGATGTACGTTACAATCCAAGTTGGAGTCCAAAGGTAGGATGAGACAGGTGTCCCAGCTCAAAAACAGCCAAGCAGAGGGAAAGAATTCTTTCACACTCAACATTTTATTCTATTCAAGCCTTCAGTGGATTAGATTAGGCCTATTTATTTTGGGGAGGGCAGTCTGCTTTCCTCAGTCTACTGATTCAGATGTTAATCTCATCCAGAAACACCCTCACAGACACACTTGGAAATAATGTTAGCCAAATAGCTGACACCTTGTGACTAAGTCAAGTTGAGGCATAAAATTACCCATCATGCTAAATTAGAAATCAAAATATGATTTATAGTCCCAATACTGCCAATTAATGTTTACCAAGGTGTACTGAGGGAGGTTATAATCTATTCTATTCCAATTTCTCTTTTATGAAATAGGGATACAATCTTTTCTAACTCTTCAAGCATATTTGACAGTGAATGAAAGAATCAAAATTTATGCATGAACAAATAGTAGTTTCTGAAAGCTAACAGCATTCTTACTATTTGCGTATAATAAAATTTATTTGTTTTAATCATGTGTAATCCACCATGTTTCAGGGGGATTTAAGGTGCAATAACCACACAGTCACAATAAACTTTTTCCACCAACCCATACACATTTTATTATTTAGATCTGACAGAAACAAATACAACTTTGATGAGGATAGAGAAAGAAAAATATGAAAAAGTTGGAAGATAAAGATGGATTAATATCTTTTCTTAAAATGAAAATTTTGTTGCATCTCAAAGAAAAAAATCACTTTCACTCTACTATGGTTTATAGATAGAAATAGTGCCTGCTACTGAAGAATAATAAGTATGGTATTAAAATATAATTAAAAATAAATTGAAAGTTTACATTGAATATATTATCTCTTTTTTACTGCTAGAGATGTGATGTCTGAAAGCTAAATAATTTGAAAAGCTATACTATCCCAAAGTTTCCTTGTAGGTTGCACCTAGCAATTCCAGTATTGTTTTACTTTGAGAGAGAACTCCACTTCGTGGATATGTCACATTTAACTAACTTTCTTCCTCAAAGACCAAGGTTAAACGAGTCATTGCTGTGATGTAAGTAGAGCTAAGACCATGGAAACAAGAGTATTAGAGACCTCTTCTCCTCCCCCATTCAAAGGGGGAGAAGTCAGATGGGAGAAGTCTTGGTAATCTTGAGCTTATAAAATCTGTTCAGTATCTTTCTTTGAGTAAGGCTTTCTTTGAGTATGACCCCTTGGAATGGAGAATGTCATGAGCCACAGGAAGCTCCTAGAGAAGGTTCCTACAAATTGCTGATCCTTTCCACACCCTTTCAAATTACCTACAGGCCCTAGAGCCATTGCTGTAGGTGCCGAGCCCCTGGCAGGCATAATAGACACTTCATTATGCTTACCTTTCTGAGAAGGTGACTCCTGACTTGGCAGTCCCCTTCTGCTTGATACCAGTTATGATGTCACCAAGATAGCTGAATCCTAACCGCAGTGTCAGAGGCTCTGTTTCACTGAGCGGGCAGTGCTGAGCAGTGCCGGACACGATCATTGTATCAGAAGAGCAGCATGGAGGGAGGTCAGGTACCCCAAAAACTCCTGCAAAAGAGAAAAATTCTTTCAATACTGACCCACATGAATTATATAAAATCCTCTATGTTAATTGCGAGCATGACCTACAATTACATTCTGCAGCAGCATGTGAATCATAAATGTTTCAAGATAGAAAAATTTGCTAAGAACAATTTGCTAAAAATTCACCGAAATGAGATTTGAATCCTACGACCCATCGAGAGGCCCATCCCACCTACCATGTATTGTGCCCATTTTTCCTGACAAAAATGAGCCATGCTGCACCTTGGGAATGCAGGCGTTACTTTTTTCATTAGAACTGCCACAATCAGTATTTATTGACCTGAGATTTAATTATTCAGTGTAGGAGTTTAATTTAATACATTTTGTTGAAATTCCAAAAATATTTTATTTTATTTTAATGTTTTATCATCTCTATCAAAATGATTTTATAATTATTTTACATTTATAATCTCATGTGGATGACTAATTTTTTTAAATCCTCACCTGAGGATATGTTTATTGATTTTAGAGAGAGAGGAAGAGGAAGAGAGAGAGAAACATTGATTTGAGAGAGAAACTTTAATCAGTTGCCTCATGTACATGCCCAGAACAGGAATCAAACCCACACTGACCGAAAGTTGAACCTGCAGGCTTTTAGTATACGGGATGATGCTTCAACCAACTGAGCTATTCAGCCAGGGCATTGTATAGGATTACTAAACAGTTATCATTTTACTGATTTTGAATATTTTATTTGACATTTTATCACCAGATAAAGTTTATTTTTTTTCCTATTTTTTCCAAATTCTGAGGGTCACAAACTTTTTACTGAATTCTTTGAAATAACAAAGCATTCCCATTCACTCTGCTTATCTCTGAGGTGCTCTGCCCCACTTTTTCCTGAACCCTGGAAGGTGGTGACATCTATCTGTTCACCTTTGATTTAAATATTATTAAACTTGCTTTGATAGAATCTTATGATTTCGGCAATGATGGCAAATAACTTTTGACTTTTTCTTGCAGCAAACTCAGGGAAGGCTATGGAAAGAAGAGGAAAGATGACAGATCTCAGAACTTAATTTAAAAGTTCTTATAAATCTATTAACATCTGTAAAAAAAGTGATTAGAATTCTAGGTAGCACCAAAATATCATCCCAAAGAGGGAGAAGCCAGGGACGCAAGCATGGACGATAGTCCGGAGAAATCTTCTTAGTTCCCAGCATTTTTACTTTTCTATAATGCCCTGGACAGAATAGCACCCATTATTAATATGATACAAAAACCAGCAACCTCAGTCCATGGAAGCCAGGCTGGGCTGAAAATTGGTTAACAACTTGCAGCAATGTAGCAACACCCAGGTCACCCCTCGAGCGATGAAGAGCCGGTCCCTCAGGTGTCGGGAGAGTTTAGGTTGACATCTCACGGCTGAGTCCCTCTGACTTCCCTCAAATGAGTGCTAACCTGTGTCTCAGAATATGCTGCCTGGGGACCCAACCTGCTTGTAGTTTGCTCTTCTAACTCTTGAACACACCTCGCTATCACTTCTATTTCTTGGGCCTGGGGATTACAAATCTGGGAGGTAGCTAACAAAAATGGAAGTCAGTGGTGTCTGAAAATAAACATGCATTTCTACTTATTTTTCCAACTCTGATTTAGCACTACAAGGTTTGTTGTAGACTTCTCTGCTTGCTTATTTGTAACTTCTTTCTCTATCAGTGAGAAATCCTGCTCCCATTATCTACAATTTGTTGTTTACTTACTTCTTTAGTCCTAGTACACATGCAAAGCAGTTTCAGAATTGCTAAACCAGATCGCTGTGAGAAAAAAAAAAATTAAATACAGTGTTTATATATAGTTCTTTTGACTAGAAACCATGCAGTTTCCAGTCAACATACCATTTCCAAAGTTTCTTAGATCGGATATTTTCCCCCAATTCTTTCAATGAGATTGTATCTTGCTTTTGTAATACAGTTAGATTAATTTCTCACTGTTTGCATTTCATCCTGGGATCCCCTGCCTTCCTGACTGATTTTTAAAATTTGCATACAGCAAAGTTCACTCTTTTCAATGTGTAATTGTATGGGTTGTGACAAATTTGTAAACTCATACATCCAACAACTCAGTACCATACAGAGTTGTTTCAACACTGTAAAAATTTCCTGATAATTGTCTATCACTCCTTCCCTTCCTCAACCATTGATAACAACTATTGATTGATTTTCCATCCTTATAGTTTGCCTTTTCAGTAATGACACATAATGGAATTACATAATATTGGTCCTTTTTACTGCTGAGTAATATTTTATTATATGTCTCACCATAGTTTGTCTACCACTTCACCTATGAAACAATTTCTAGACTGTTTTTTAATGAAAAAAGAACTGCTATAAACATCTGAATGCAAGTTTTATTTTATTTTTTTATGAACATGAGTTTTCAATTTATTTGGATACATACCTATGTGAATACTTGCTGGGTCATAGAGTAAGTGTATGTTTAACTTTATAAAAACTGCTACACTTTCTTTCAAAGTGACTGTACCATCTTGCATTCCCACCAGGAATGAATAAGCATATTTGTTGTTTCACATCCTTGCCAGCATTTGCTGTGGTCAGTTTTAAATTTTATTTAACAAATTTAATACATATGTTGCAGGATCTTATTTTTATTTTCATCTGAATTGTCCTAATAATTACTGATCATGAGCATCACTTCGTATGCTTATTTTCCATTTCCATATTATCTTTTGTGAAGTTTCTGTTTATATCTTTTATCCTCTTTTTCTTGGGTTGCTTGTTTTCTTCTTGTTGATTTGTAAGTCTTCTTCATATGTTCTGGATACAAATCCTTATTCCTAGATGATATTTGTAAATATTCTTTGCCAGTTTGTGGCTTGTCTTTTCATTGTCTTAGCAGTGTATTTTGCAGAACATTTTTTTTTCCATAATGAGGCCCAATTGGTGAATTTTTTTTTTTGTGGAGCATGCTTTTGGTGCCATATTTATAAACTTATTGCCAGACTCAAAGTAAAACAGATATTCTTATACAAATGTTTTAACTTGTGTTTTACATTTAGCTCTATGATCTATTTGAGTTAATTTTTATATGGTATGAGATATGTGTTGGGTTTATTTATTTATGACAATGTCCAATTAAATGGCTATTCTTTGTTTGTTGTATTGCCTTTGTGCCTTTGTCAGAAACTAGTTGACTATGTTTACATGGGTCTCTCCCTGGGTTGTCGACTCTGTTTCACTGATCTAGATTTCTATTAATATCAAACTGTCTTGATCAAAGGAGCTTTAAAGTAAGTCTTAGTATTGGTCAGTGTACCTTCTGCAACGTGTCTTTTGTTTTCAGAATTTTTTGGCCATTATACTTCTTTGCCTTGCTGTGTAAATTTTAGAATCAGGTTGTCAATGTCTACAAATTCTTGTTGGAAATTTTACTGTGGTTGTATTGAATCTATGGATAAAATTGGGAAGAGTTGGCATGTTAACAATATTAAATCTTATATTCTATGAACAAAATATTTTTCTCCATTTATTTAGATTTTTATTCCTTTTACTGGTATTTGTCATTTTCAACATACACATCATGATCATATTTTTCTAATATTCTCAAAATTCTGCAAGTCAGAGTTACCTAGGTGAAATCGAGGTGCATGACTAGACAGAGATTCAGTATCAGGATCTTCACCACAATACAATCTCTTGCCCTCAAACTTTCAATAGTTCTCCATTATACTGTAGGAAGATTCCCAACTCCTTAGCATAAAATTTACATTATGACCTCTAATTAACTTTTCCTTAACTTCTTTTTCTTTAGATTTGTTTTTTTATTATTTTTAAAATAATTTTTTATTTTTCAAATACAGTTGACATACAATATATTAGTTTCAGGTATACAACCCAGTGATTAGACATTTACATAATTTACAAAGTGATCACCCTAATAAATCTAGTACTCATCTGACATCACACATAATTTTGAAAATATTATTGACTCTATTCCCTATGCTGTACTTTACATCTTCATGACTATAGTGTAAGTACCACTTGGTACTTCTTAATCCCTTCACCTTTTTTCACTCCGACCTCCAATCCCCATCCCGTCTGTCAATTATCTAAATATTCTCTGTATCTATAAGTCTGTTTCTGGTCTGCCTGTTCATTTATTTTGTTTTTTTAAATTCAACATGTAAATAAAATCATATGTTATTTTTCTTTCTCTGTCTGACTTATTTCACTGAATATAATACCCTCTAGGCTCATCCATGTTGTTGCAGATGGCAAGATTCATTTTTAATGGCCATCATATTTCATTGCATGTATCCACCACTTCTTCATTCACTCCTCTACTGATGGACACTTAGACTGCTTGCATATCTTGACTATTGTAAATAACGCTGTGAGGAACATATGGGTGCATATTTGTTTTTGGTTTCTTTGGAATAATACCCAGAATTGGAATTGCTGGGTCCTTAGTTGTTTCTTGTCACAACCTTTGTTTTAAAATCTATTTTGTGTGGTATTAGTATTGCTATTCTAGATGTTTTTGTTTTCCATTTTTATGAAATATCTTTTTCCATCTCTTTACTTTTAGTCTGTGTGTGTTTTGATCTGAAGTTAGTCTCTTGTAGACAGCACATGTAAAGGTCTGGCTTTCTTAACCATTTAGCCACTATATGCCTTTTGGTTGGGGCATTTAATCCACTTGCATTTGAAGTAATTGTTGATAGATATATATTTATTGATATTTTATTATTCATATTTTTAAGTTTTTTTCTTTTTTCTTAAAGGAGACCCTTTAACTTTTTTTTGGTAATACAGGCTTGGTAGCGATGAACTCCTTTAGCTTTTTCTTGTCTCCTTTGTTAACTTCTATTACACTTTCACAAGTTTGGCTGTAGTTAAATAAAAATTGAGGCTATCTTTTCCCTCAGGCTATGCCTGGACACTTAATGCCTCTCTGGGAATGGTCTTTTCAATCCTAATGTGGCCTGATTAACCTTCCCTGTGTCCAGACCATGGGAGATCCAGAATTATGATCTTTCCCTTCTCTGAGCCCAGACCACAGACGATTTCTGGGCAACTTGTCCTTCATCTTAACCTAGTTACCCTTATTGAGATAAATATTTTTACCTCCTCGCTTCTTGAGGAAAATTTATTCAAAGGCATTTTGTCTCAGAATACTGGATATATCTACCTTCTTCTTAATGGAGCTGGGATGACTTTGTAAAGACGAAAATCTGATCATGTCAGTCTTCCAATTAAAAATCTTTTAATGGCTCCTTGTTTCCCACTGGATAAGGTCCAAATACCTCAACCTTATGTTCCAGATTCTGTGAGAGTCCCATGTTTTCCCCTCCAGCTCATCTTACTAATGATGCACTGTGATTCGATCAAATGAATTTTGCCCTGACCATGTAAGATTGTGCTAAGTCCTAAAGATCCCCAAAGCCTCTGTGCTATCTCCTAATTTAGCACATTTCTGAATTGTAATGTTTTATTTATTTGTATTTATACCTTTCTACACTATTCCCTATGAGCAGAAGTAGTGTCTGTTCTCTGATATATCCTCAGGAGATGCTACAGTGTCTGGAAAATAAATATTTGTTGGTTTTTTTAAATGAATGAATGAATAAGGATATCACTGTGTTTATTTTCACAAGACTATATAACCCAATATTTATAGAGGTTTTAATACAGTGCAGGTCTTTGGGTTTTTCAGGATGTTGCCTATTCAGCAGGGCAGGAGGTCATACACATAGAGAAATGACTAGTTCAAAAACATTTTTATAGAACAAGACAACAGTCTCATGCCCTCTTTATATTGCATGACACTATGACACAAAAAGAACAATAGCTTAATAAGCAATCCACATAATGAACCTGTATTCTTCTTGTGAAAATGACCTTGCAGGACTATGTAGAGCAATATTGTAACCATCACAGCAACCAAAGAAAGATCAAAGGCCCAGAATTCATAATGAATAGATGAGGCATACATTGGAACCAGGCATGCGTGGCACCATATTTAAAGCACAGAAACGAATGAACTAAGTAAAAATGAGATCTGCTAAATTACCTGTCACAGAGCTGAGACCACCGCAGTAAGAGCCGTCTTCAAACCACTAGGACAATGCTGCATATAGACAGGCTGAGAAACAATATGAGTAATGGCGCCTTATATTTACTTAGGAATAGTCTTAGTTGGGTGAAAATTTATAGTTGTTTTAGGTTTCAAACTCTGAAGGTTCATATGTACAGGTTTCCTGAAGGCACAACAATTTCTACCTTTAGATATATTATCAGATAGACAATCCAATATATTTGAAAATATTTGACCAAATAATTGTAAAATTCTACCTAGCTTAGTGGAATGGGAAGAGTGCAGCTTTGAAGTCTTTTAAGGATAGTTTTAAATTGTGTCCCCATGCTTACTAGCCGTGTGATCTTTGATGAACAAGTATACAACTACTGTTGGTTTTATCTGTAAAATGGGACACAGTGGATCTACCTTAATGGCCTCCTGATATGATGCTGGGAAGAAGGTACTGAACACATTTTTCTATTCAGAGCTCACTGTAACTGTAACCATATCTTATAATTCAGCCATTCCTGAATCTCTTCTTTCTCCACCCCTTAGGAAATAGAAATGTTGTCCAACAGCAAAAGTTTTCCCCTGAACATAATTTCATGGACAATAAAAAATATCAAGTGGGGAAACTGAACATTACTTAATTTCAATGCCTAATTCTTGTTAAATACTCATCATTTTCCTTTGTCTTTCTGTTTTCTAGTCTATCATAATCTAAGCATGTAGACTAGTTCTTGTATTAATAACTACATTGGGCATTGTCATCATACAGTGAGGACTAAAATCAACCCTTATTAGGTCAGCTTTATTTGAAAAAGAGCTGTAAGTTTCTGATTCCTGATAATAATAACCTTAAAGCTTAATAGTTTGAGTTCTAGAAAATGTAAAGCCAGTTGAAGCTATTGTTAGTGATTAACTCTTTAGTACAAATCAGTTTCTGATTCTTTCCTGAGGTCTGCTTTTAATAGAAAAAATAGCAGAAGGCACTGGTGGTGGAGGAAGGAATCATCCTCTTAGAAAGAGACTGGCAATACTGAGGGCCAAGAGCCTACAACAGATCTGAAAATCCAGGTGGGCTGCCCCCAACGGTGCCATATGGCATTGCCATTTGATGTTATATTTTTATCCTGTTTCAATATAATATGTGCAAAAATTGGTAAATAATTTATGGAATTATAAATAAATGATGTTAGTATTTTACAGATAAAAAAGAATAAAGCGGAAAATTTTCACTAGATTTTCTAATGTTAATATAGTTATTTTTTAGAATTGCAAAAGAATTGTGTATTTCTGTATTTCATGTTGACCATTTTTCAGGTAGATACACATCTGAACAATTTTTACCCATGTTTTATTATGTTAACCTGAGAGCATGGCTTGTGCTAGGATTTAGAATGAACTGAATTCTCCAGCATCTGGTTTTTGCCCTTCAATCATTTGTCCCACTTTCTCATAGCACTTTATTGTCCATTTACATTGTCTAGATGTTAGAAATGGCCTCCACATTTTCAAATCTCCACATTTATTTCACCTGTGTTGTAAATGACTGAAATCATGTGGCACATCACTAATGCTACTGATTATCTTATTGTATAAGATGTAAGGGATCATATTTTATATGTATAATGGAATCTCTTAACAATAATCAACCGTATATACATTTTAGTAAAGCAATGATATATCACATATACAATACATAAATAATTCTTGTTTACATGTATCTAGGACAAAGTTATAAATCCTGGAGAAAATGAAATTGTTATACATTACCAATGGTATTTTTAAATTGACTCAATATCTGAGGAAGGAATAAGTGTAATAAATGCCATGAAAAACTTTTAAAAATGCATACTACTATTGCAAATCAAACCACACAAGTAATTGACCATGAAATGACTTGCAGCTTTCTAGTGCCTGATTTGCTATTGTATTTACAGTCATTTTTCATGTAAAACTTTCACTTAATTCTGCAGAGGGATTAGTGATCTGTATCCAGTGATCAGCATTTCCTTTGTTACAGTTACAGAAGAATGAGAATTTTGTCATTTTCAAGTCTATGAATAGTTTTCTATTCTTCTCCTACCCACCTTCTCCTGCAGCCCACACTCATATTCAACTCACCACATCTCTATAATATTCACCCCATCTCAATCCCCACCCACCCTTATATGGAAGTCTCAGATGCTTTTTCAGAATGTCACTGGAGATTTTGGTGAACAAAAGTGTCTCTGGAATTCTATACAGATTTTACAAATCATTAGGGAAGGGGTTAATTTCACTTTTCTGACATATAGTTATCCCATCAGTTTGGGGGTCACTAAGTAACATTTTCAGAACATCCCAAGAAATCCCTTAGTCCCCAGGAAATTTAAATGGTGGTCACCCTATAATTTAGGTATTGTGATAAATTTTACAGAAAAGAAAGATTTAGAAACATTAATTTATTTAACCAACATATTTATTAGGTACCTACAACATTTATCTAGGCAGATAGGGGCAATAGAACTGAGATTCAAACACAGCTCAAACTCTTTCCAGTATTATTTTTTATTTGCTGATCAAATGCTATTTACTTACTTACTTATGGAATATATCACTTATGGCCTATCATTATTGACACACTTTTATTTTCTCTTATGGATAACATATTCTGTGAAGGACGAGGTTTTTCTCTCTCTCTTTCTCTGCTTGGGGCATTACAGAATATCTCTTTTTGACTGCAGTGAACATGACTAGCAATATGCCAAGTAGCTCCAAGACTTAAACCTTTGTTTTTCTACATACCTAACCTCTTAGTTTCAAATGCATTCCTATCAGTACAAAGGAAGATTATCTTTATCTCCAAAACCTCTCTGGAATCCATTCTTTTCTGTCTTCCCCTGTCAGTCTTTCCCTCCTCATTTCCCAGCTGTGCTGGAGCAACAGTCTGCTCCTGCCTCCCCGCATCCCAAGCCTCTCTGTCTTGTTTAATATTGATATTTATTGGCAGAACGATCGTTATATGTCGTGGTAAGACCTTTCACAGCCTTTTTCACCACTCCCTCCATTGCCGCCACCTCCACTGACATTGCCATCACTATTTTGGTCCCGTCCCTCAGTCTACCCCATGCATCTCGCCTCCCATCCACACTGAATTGTTCCTCTTCCCTGAAGGTGCCTGTTTCCTCGTGTCTCTGTCTTTCGCCTCTTGTTTTCCCATTTCCCAGGAAAGCTCTTGGTCATTTTTCTCTTGGGCCTAGAGAGTCCTCTCTTTCTTCAAATCCTGGTCAAATATTGTTGCTCCATAGAAGCTTTCCTAATGCCCATTCCTAGGCAGTACCTTAAAGCTTCCTTGTTCTTTTCATATTTTCATAACAGTGTGAATATGTGTATTTTATTTAGGTATTAACTATTTTGAATATTTTTGCTTGTCTCTCGGTATCACTAAAAGATAAACGCAAAGCACAGGGATGGGGTTTGGTCATTTTGCTCTCTCAGTTACAGAGGTGACAAGTACAGTATCAACAAGGAGAGTCAGATTGTAACTATTGAGGCTAAGAAGTGAAATGACAACTAATTTATGTGATGTGCTTATCTTCCCAAGCTGCCATTCCTCAAGCACACTGTGTTTTTCCCCTCAATCTGAAGAACTGTAGGAGTAAATAATTTTAGTAAGTCATCAGTGATAAGTGGCATTAGAATGATACCAAATTTTGACTTCCTTAAGAGACTGCAATTCAGGCTCTTCTCTACTAAGCTCATTGCCATAGAAATTAAATCATTTTATAATTATACATGAACTAGTGGGGGCTAGGGGAATGATAGTTGTTTTGAGGTTTTAAAATTAGACTTTTTCTTGAACTTTGAAATGAGATTTTTTTTTTTAGTTTTATTTATTTTTTAGAGAGAGGGGAAGGGAGGGAGACAGAGAGGGAGAGAAACAGCAATGTATGGTTGCCTCTCACATGGCCCTCACGGGGACTTGGCCTGCAACCCAGGCATGTGCCCTGACTGAGAATCGAACCGGGACCACTTGGTTCCCAGCCCGTGCTCAATCCACTGAGCTACTCCAGCCAGGGCAGAAATAAGATATTTTTAGATTTATAAAAACACAATTTTAGCAAAACTATTTTCACTTTCTGATTTAAATCAGAAAGATGTGACCAAGTCAATTACTGTAGATTGGAAATCATAGAGCCAGTTCTTCCTAGAGTTGGACGTGATCAGGGTTCCTGGTGTCCTGCTCCCAAATACGGTAGAAACTCACGCAGCTTCCAACTGTACTGAGTAGGTCTCAGGTGGTTCACAAGAAGGGGAGTGCATGGTGGTGGGTTGACATGACCAGAGAGCCAGCCAGTCACCATTCACCAGCAACTCTCCAGGTCTGCGGTCACCTCTGCTGTTTTACTTTCTGTACTTGAAACAAGTGGATCCACAGGGATTTTAGAGTCAGAACTCAGAAATATGAAGAAAAGAAGAAAAAGAGGGAGACTCATCTGCTTCTGTGCAGAAGAGTTGGCCCAGTAATTATGTAAAATATTGTTGAGCACACTCAATATGTGCCAGGCACTATGAAGCCTTGGAGACAAATATATCAGAATTTCTGCTCTGAAGGACCTTAAGTATAATGAACTACTCATATATAGGTCAGAAACCAAGAAATTGCATTGTAGAATAAAATAGATAAAACACAATTTTTGAAAAGATCAGCTAGGTGAGACTCTTAAATGAGTCTTTGGGAAATGAAGGAAGCCTTCCTAAAGATAGTGACATTTAAGATGAGACATTAAGAAAGAGGTGCACTCAGTCAGGGGGAGGTGGAAAGAGGGTGCTCAGCAAGTCAAAGATGAAGGGAAAGAAAAACATGGTACCTGGTATCAGGGAGCCTACTACAAGGAGACCCATGTGGTTAGAGCTCGGGAGTGTGGAGGTCAAGCCTAGATTTTATGGCTTCTCACCTGTGTCACTTTTATTCTTTTTTAAAAAATGTATTTTATAATAATAAATGCTTATAATAAGCCCAACTCTTTAAAGGAAGATGAGCCTTGAAAGTCAGGAAACACACGCACACACACACACACACACACACCCCTAACTTTGAAGATCAGGATAGTGAATGGGAAATAGAGCCCAAACCAGAAAATTTAAGGAATATGGCAGGTTAGGCACACTCAAGGAGGGTTTGATATAATTTTTATAGTCACTGTTTTCATATTCTTGGCTTATAAGCTGGCAAGTGCAGGCTCTGTATGTATACTAAGCTGGCTAACAATTGAGGTGGACACTTTCTATTTAATATATGATATTGCATCAATTTTATTAGTTTGCCTTTTTTAATAGAATAGGTCTTGTTTAGTACTTAAGCTTCATCAGTAGTGGGTTGGAACTGTCTTGTAGAGGCTCAAGAGAGGTGTTTGTTAAATACTCAAGATGTTTTTAAAACCAGTTGTTAAAACATGGGTAGCTTAAAATCAACCATGGTGGGAGTATTTACACCATGGAAATTGGCAAGCACTATAAATCAAGGGTTTATTTTTGGTTTGTTTGTTATAAAGTTGGCTTACCCATGTGCTATTGATATTGTGTCATGCATAAACCTACTATTTACAGTAATTCTGTGAGGTTGTACTGATGGAATCAACATTTGTAATGTGAGGAAATTGAGCCACAGAGAGACTGTGTAATGTTTCCAAGATCACAGCTTCTAAATTAAAGAGTAAGTATTCATATGCAGTTGGTTTGATGCCAGAGCCTGCAGTTTCAACTGCAGAGATAGGGGGTCTCTACATTTTAAGCTCATTTTTACATTTTTTGTGTGTGGAGAAAGTATTTTAAAAGACTTTTCTTTTACATACTTAGGAAAACACATCTATTTTTTAGTGAGGAGGAATGTTTTTAAATGACTCACTTTATGTGGTTTTATTATCTTTAAGTGAAGTGACAAGATAGATGGGAAAAGATCTGGATGATTACCTTCAATTCACTTTCTGTATGACTGTATGAGTTAGTTTGTTTATAAAATAATTCTATTTTTTACGTTCTTTGGGCTGGACATTGTTCTAAGTGCTGGAGAAAGAGCTGGAGCTTGTATTTTAGTGAGGCAAGAAAGATACGAGGGGAGACTACCAAAACATTAGAATTTATTTATAAAGATTTTGTATTTATTCTCATGCGTTTAAACTTCAGTCACCGTCAAAGTTCTCTCCATTTGATGCAATACACCTATCAAGACATTTTTTCCCACTACTCAAAACAGTTTTTGAATCCATCAATTTTTATGCCTTTTAGAGCTTCTGAGGCTTTTTGTTTCACTTCTTTCACTTTGGCAAAATGTTTCCCTTTGAAGACTTTTACCATCTGGGTAAACACAAAAACAGTCACATGGTGTGAGAGCAGGTGAATAGGGAGGGTGGGGCACAGGAGTCACACCATTTTTGGTCAAAAACTGCTGAACATTTGCCCGGCTGGCGTAGCTCAGTGGATTGAGCGTGGGCTGGGAACCAGAGGGTCCCGGTTCGATTCTCAGTCGGGGCACATGCCTGGGTTGCGGGCCAGGTCCCCAATGAGGGCCATGTGAGAGGCAACCATACATTGCTCTTTCTCCCTCCCTTCTCTCTCTGAAAATAAATAAATAAAATCTTAAAAAAACTGCTGAACATTCAACGCAGTGTGGGCAGGTGCTCTCTTAAATCACCCATCATGCCATGGAAAGAGTCCCCAGAAAAAATTCACTAAAGCTGAATGTGGCCTCTCACAACAATGCCAGCTGGTACACTGATACAGATGGGTTCCTAGAACACTCACTGGGGGCGGGGTGGGGGAGCTTGTACTACAAGGGGCCTGTCCTCCAGAAGATAATGCCAGCTTTTTCTGGGTCTTCCCTCATATGTACCAAATAAATAAGTATTGTTATTTATACATTAAACTGTATTATAAGAAAATTACATAGGGCAATGGGATTGATAGTAAGTGGGGTGATAAAAGTGAAGAGATTCATACTGCACATGAAGATCTAGGGAAAGTGAAAATAGCTTAGGCAGTCAACCAAGTTAAAAAGTATGAGGCTTTGAAAAAGGCCATTGTCTTGAGGAGGATCATAGCAGAAGAGGTAGGGGGGAAGGGGATGGGGGGGTCACAGGCCATTGGAAGTGACTTTGGGTTTTATTCTACTAGTTATGGGAAACCACTCAAGGGTTTTATTCTGGACTGATGGGACATCATTTGTGACTCGAGAAGGTCAGTCTGGCTACAGTGTAGAGACTGACTTTGGGGGGGTAAAATGGAAGTGGGGTTGGTCATAGTAGTTCAGATGAAATACAATAATGGTTTTAATGAGGTGGGATTTTTCAGTGGACGTGGGGAATCCTGACTGCACACTTGATAAAATGTCAGACAACGGGAAAATCACCAGCTTCTCTGAGTCTCTAATTCCTCACCTACATCAGAGGGTACGTTACTGTCTGCTTACATGGTGATGCGCTGGTGCTTTGATGAGTAGGTACGTTAAAGTTCTAGAACAGTGTCTGATAACACAAGTCTTTCATCCGCAATTATTTCTCCTTCTAAGTGTATTCTCAATGACCTTCTCAGAGAACTCCTGTGTTTGTCATAGAAGAAGTCTTCTAAAGCACAGTCCAGCCAAGAGGACACTAGGAAGAGCTCTGATAATTATGGGCACTCTTCCCAAGAGTTCCAAAAACCTGGCCAAATCTGCAATTTCTTAGCAGATAAATGATATATATGATTCAAGAAAAAACTAGAGGTTCTGAGAGTATGAAGGAGATTCATTCAAATGCTTAATTTAAAAATTAAAAAAAGTCTGTGGCCCAGACTGTTTTTGATAGCATATAACTGTTTAATCCAGATCCTGCATTCTTTGAAAGAGTACATTGTTTGACTAGTATGTCAGTAAATTTTGGTTAAACCTCTGCATGTACTAAGCAATGGGCTAGTTTTCAAATAGTTTAAAAAATGAGAAAATGGAATTTGGAGTTTTTCTCCATTTTCCTCTACATATGTCAAGTAGGTCACTTGTTTTTATTTAAATCTTTCCTTCATAGATAACTAAATCCATAACAATGTTCAACGGTGTTTCTTGACTGCAAGTGCTTTTCCACCAGTTGCCATTCGTCAAATCCTAGAAGAGCCTCTGCCATCACTATGGGTGCTGTCACATGACTCGTTCTGTTCCATCTGATCTCAACTAGAATAAGCACCACAAAACACTAAATGATGGACAGTACCTAACTTTGTTTCTAGATAGTCTTATGAATGTAAAAGTATATTTGGACTAACACTGAAGTATTCAGTCATCTTAATTTAAGCAATTTATATAAAATTGACTTGGGAAAACTGATCTCCAAGGAATATTCTTGCCTTGAACAATAATAAATTTGGAATTTGACCAAAAATGAATGTGTAGTTATACCTAAGGATGTATTTTATCAAACAGCTTTTTTGTTTGCTTGAAAAATCCTGTGATTTGGAAGCTGATGCTCTGCTCCTCCAGGAAGAACCCACTTTAATGATAAGGGGGATTAGCTGCCCTTTTGTTCTCCCTCCTCCAATATGTATTTGGGGACCTGATGCTTCTGGGAGTACTTATGTGGAATGGCAAGTGGCTGAGGTTTTCTCTATGTTGTAGATCCCAGGAAATCACAAACAAGCAAATAAAAATGCCCACAAGACAGAAGTTATTTGGCACACATACACATCAGGTTGGACTTGGCTCTCATCCAGAAACCAACCAGTAAATTCAAAGTAAGCCATCTATATCATATAGATTTTGTTGAAAACAAACCACCTAGAAATTTGATGGCTTAAAGCAACAAGTACTTATTATGCATTATGCATCTGAATCTCCCAGCCTGGTTGGATGGAATGGCTGGGATGGCCGGAATAGCTGGAATGGCTGGGGCCTTTTTCCATGAACCAGCAGGCCAGCCTGGGCCTATTCATATAGTAGAAGAGTTTCCAGCGTAATAGAAGAAGCAGCAAAGTTTCTTGAAGCACAGGATTAGAAGTCATATAGAGTTGCTACTGATGCACTCTATTAGTCATAGAAAGTCACAAGGCTTCCCAGCTTTGAGAAGTGAGAAAAGTGACTCCACTTATTGGCAAAAGGTGCTGTAGAGAACCTAGGGCCATTTTGCAATGTACAACAGCATCTATAATTTTTGCCCTTGACACGAATTCTCAAGACCAGGAAAAAATCATTCTCTTCTTGGGATAATTTACATGTATATGTAAGCTGTTTAACATAAAGTGTTTTCCGTAGGCGAATAGGTATTTCTGTAAATATGGGGTTATAACACCAACATAATTGGCATAAGTCTTGCCAATGTCATTGTCTTGCACCTCATCAGATTCTGAGGCTGAAGCAGACACGCTTATGAAGCACAGCATGGAATCCATTCCTCCAGCAACATTCTCTGGGTGATAGTCATTCTATTAATAAAAAATGGATCCTGAAATGAAATTCAGCCAAGAAAATAAAAAGAATTCTTGAAAGAATTCTCTTTTTCTTTTGGTGAGCCTTGTTAAAGAAAATTTCATTGCTGTATTCTTTGTAAACTGGTCCAACTAACACCAAGATAAATTTTTAAAAATACAATGTCAGCACTTTCAGCTTCAGGCTTTATAGCTTAGTTTTCCTGGTGCTCATAGGACAAAAGAACTAGCTTTCTTAGCTGTTGAAATTCTTCTCCTCTGTCTTCCTAGGCTTGGCCAGCATTTCTGGCATCCCACTGCCTTCAAATTGTTCAGGTTAAACACTAACTTCTTCAGAAGTTGTTCTCAGGTCTTTTTTAATTGAAGATCTTATTTCACAAATCACTTCCTCTCCATTTTATTATAAAATCTGTTGTTCCCAATCTCAACCTCCCACAGAATGTCTTTGCCATCCATCTTCATCAAGATCTCTGTAAACACAGAATGATGTTAGGTGTAAAGTAGAACTTCGCCGACTTGATGTGGTTTAAGGTGTAATCATCATCTATCAATACCTTTACATAATTTTTTTGATGATGATTACTGATATTTGTACCATTAGCAAAGCTTTATTTCTTTTGGAGTAGTCCAGCTCATTGATGGACTAGGATATTACATGTTAAATAAACCAGCCAGTCCTGAGGAAATAGGACAAAGCAAAAGCAATGTGCAGAGTATGAAAAGTTTGAAATTTAAAACAGTAGAACTGGGCTCTATATTCAGTAGAACCACCAACTCGCTGGGTGACCTTGTGTGAGTCTGGGTCATCTGTAAAATCAAAGCATTAAGTTTCTTATCATTGCTGAGATGAGAATGTGCATGAGAAGCCAAGCAAGCACAGGAAGTCAGGACAGGGTCATCTGGGAGTCTTGATGAGTGCCCTGGCAATCAGGGGTCCCATCCGATTAATGGACCCTAAAGAGAGAGACTCTATTAGGAGAAAAATGGAGAGGAATAAAAGACATTAAAAGTAAATGGGAAATTTTGCTTTGTCCCATTCTGCTATCATTTACTGAGCACTCACTGATTGCTAGGCACTGTTAGGTGTTGAATCTGAAAGAGTCCCTAATAGCAAAATAGTCTTGCTATACATTAAGCCAGTTGTTTATTCTGGGTAGTAAAAGAGCCAGGACGAGGACACTGAGAAAGATTCCTGAAGATGATAACAACCTAAATGAGTGTTGAAGACTGAGTGGGAGTTGTCAAGGGGAATAAAGGAAGAGAGAACATCCCAGGAGACCATTCCACAAAGAAGAGAGGTCAGAAGTCAAAATGTGAAGACAAGAGAGTTACAGTGCTGGTTGGAAGCAGCCCTTTGACAATAGGATTAAAGTTTAGCAGATCAGCTTCTGGAAGAAGGACCCCAGAGCTTGAGGGTGGGAAAGTGAAGAAAATATGTTCTTTTTCAATATTTAATCAATCCTGGAAGCCATCATTGTATGCTCTTCTATTTTACTCCCTAAGTCTCAAAGAGTCCAATTCCTTATTTGTAATATATAAATAGAAGAGTTGGCTACACATTAAAGTCTCCAAATCATTATATCTAATTTACAGAAGTAAAAGTTTGTCTGGAGAATTGAGACATATTTTAAGAGCCTTAGTTGGCCTCTAAGCTCTCAAGCAGTGAGGTTGGAGACAACACTGAGCTGAGATGGAACTCAGAGCTCATTTTCCTAGTTTTAACAGCCTTCTTATCACTACACAAATAGCAGTTTAATTCAAACTTAAATATTTAATAGCTGCAATCATAGTAAAGACATTTAAGTTTTGCACCTGAACGTTCATTTCACCTCTACTGCACAGAGAAATTTAAAAATTCATTTCCAGATGGTTACATCCATCAAGGTGTGCCCTCAGAGGGAGCCTGGCAATCTGTAATTCAGAGCCTATTAAATGTGTTCAGTAAGATCAGATTCTAAGGTTCCAGGTATTCCTGATCCCCACAGCCCTTCAGTGCAATGGTTACTTAACCAGTCTAGTTCAGAACCTATCATGTACCCAGCACTGTAACACAAAGGGGACCAAACAGAGGAATAGCACCTACTCCTTATTGTATAATATTTAGCTTGTTACAGGGGAGGCAAGACTTGCCCACCTTTAAGTAATTAGACAAAAATTGAAGGGGAAAAAAACTTAATAAATTACCCTACAATATAACTTTGAGGGGAATCTCTTCCAGGGGCGTACAAACTTTTGGCATCTCTGGGCCACACTGGAAGAAGAGTGGTCTTGGGCCACATATTAAACACACAAACACTAATAAAAACAAGCAAATCCCATATTGTTTTAAGTAAATTTATGATTTTGTGTTGGGTTGCATTCACAGCCATCCTGGGCCACATTTGGCCCATGAGCCACAGGCCTTTAAAGGGAATCTCCTTGACTGGTGGGTGAGAGGTCAGTTAAATACAGTTTTGCACACCGAATCTCCCCTAGATGGGGACAGAAGGTAACAAGGATCAATGTGAGTTTTCTTGATTGAGAAGTGACTTAGATGTTGGATGGGATAGGCAGCAAAGGGCATCTGAAGCCCTACCAGATGAGGCTGGAAAACAAGTTCACAGGGCCCATGTTGTGGTGATAAATGAAATCCCCTTCTAAAATGCAAAGTTTGTTGGGAGGGGTGGGGAGTAAATGTGTATTAATCTCTACTCACTTACACTTTGCATCAAATCAGCAAATATATTAACTTCTGTTAAATGAGTGGCAAACAGGGTAGGTACGTATCTCTACAGGCTTGGGAGGGGCAAGAAGCCCACACACCCAGGGAGCTCTTTGCAGACACCAAGCCCCTGGGGCTAATGAAGTAGGGAGTTCCAAGAAAAGGGAGCAATGTAACTCTGCTGACTTTACTATTGGAACAAACAAATTACTGTCAGAGCATTTCAGACAATAGACACTCTAGTTCTTATAATAGAAAAGCTTCTATTGGTAAACCACTCTTCTGTTTCTTCATTAATTTGACATAATTTATTTATTTTTGGTGTTTCTGATATTTTTTATTGTTGTACAAGTACAGTTGTCTCCATTTTCACCCCACCTCAGCCCCCTCCTCACACATCCCTGCCTCCCACCCTCAAACCTACCCACTTTGGCTTTGTCCTTGTGCCCTTTATACATGTTCCTTGTTGGACATTCTCCAATTTTCCCCTATTATCCTTCTCCCCCTTTCCCTCTGGTTACTGTCAGTTTGTTCTTTAATTCAATGTTTCTGGTTATATTTTGCTTTCTTGTTCGCTTTGTTGATTAGGTTCCACTTACAGGTGAGATCATATGGTATTTGTCTTTCACTACCTGGTTTATTTCAGTTAGCATAATGTTCTCCTGTTCTATCCATGCTGTCACAAAGGGTAGGAGCTCCTTCTTTCTTTATGCTGTGTAGTATTCAACTGTGTAAATGTACCATTGTTTTTTGATCCACTCATTTACTGATGGGCATTTAGGTTGCTTCTGGCACTTATTTTTGTGTATGGTATAAGCTGGTGATCGAGTTTCAATTTTTTTTTTTTTTTTGCATGTAGCTGTCCACATCTCCCAATAGCATTTGTTGAAAAGGGTATTTTTACTCCATTTTATGCTTCTCCCCCTTTGTCAAATATTAATTGGCCATAGAGACTTGGCTTAATTTCTGGGCTCTATTCTCTTCCATTGATCTTTTGGCTGTTCTTATGCTGGTACCAGGCTGTTTTGAAAAGTGTGGCCTAGTAATATAGTTTGATGTCAGGTGTGGTGATCCCTCCTACTTTGTTCTTTTTAAAAATTGCTGCAGCTCTTTGGGGTCATTTTTGGTTCCATATAAGTTTTTTAAAAGTTTGTTCTATATCTGTGAAATATGTCATTGTCATTTTAATAGGGATTGCACTGAATCTATAAATTGCTCTGGCTAGTATGGACATTTTGATGATGTTAATTCTTGCAATTCATGAACATGGTTCATGCTTCCATTTGTTTGTGTCTTCCTTAATTTTTTCCTTCAATGTTGTGTAGTTTTCTGAGTATAGGTCTTTTACCATCTTGGTTAGATGTATTCCTAGATACTTTATTTTTCTTGTTTCTATAGAAAATGGGATTTTCCCCCTGATTTCTGTTTCTGATATTTCATTGTTGGTGTATAAAATTGCCTTTGATTTCTGAATATTGACTTTGTATCCCACTGTTTTTCCAAATTCATTTATTAGGTCAAGTAGTTTTTTGGTGGAGTCTATAGGATTTTCTATGTACACTGTCATATCAACTGCAAACAATGAGAGTTTTGCTTCCTTCTTTCCAATTTGGACGCCTTTTATTTCTTTTTCTTGTCTGATTGCTGTGGCTAGGACTTCCAATACTATGTTGAATAGAATTGGCAAAAGTGGAGTCTTTGTCTTGTTCCTCATCTTAGTAGGAAAGTTTTTAGATTTTGCCAATTGAATATGATGTTGGCTGTAGATCTCTTGTATATGGCCTTCATTATGTTGAGGTATGCTCCCTCTACTCCCACTTTGCTGAGTGTTTTAATCATAAATGGGTGCTGTACCTTATCAAATGCTTTTTCCTCATGTATGGATATGATCATGTGATTTTTAGTGTCTATGTTCACCAGTAATATTGGCCTGAAGTTTTCTTTCTTTGTTGTGTCTTTATCTGGTTTTGGGATTAGGATGATGCTGGCTTCATACAAAGAGTTTGGGAGTCATCCATCATTTTGGATTTTTTGGAATAGTCTGTGAAGGATAAGGGTTAGCTCTTCCTTAAATGCTTTGTAGAATTCTCCTGTGAAACCATCTGGTCCAGGGCTTTTGTGTGTTGGGAGTTTTTTTTATTACTGCTTCAATTTTGTCAGCTGTTATTGGTCTGTTCAAACATTCTGCTTCTTCTTCATTGAGTTTTGGAAGGTTATATTTTTCTAGAAATTTGTCCATTTCACCTAGGTTTTCAAATTTCTTGGCATATAGTTCTTCGTAGTAATTTCTTACAGTCTTATGTATTTCTATGTTATAGTTGCAATCTCTCTTCTTTCATTTCTGATTGTGCTTATTTGGGTCCTCTCTCTTTTTTTCTTAATAAGTCTTTTTAAAGGCTTGTCAATTTTGTTTATCTTTTCAAAGAACCAGTTCCTGAATTTACTGATCCATACAATTTTGCTTTTAGTCTCTACATAATATAATTCTGCTCTGATGTTGGTTATTTCCTTCCTTCTACTTGCTCTGGGCTGTCTTTGTTGTTGTTCCTCAAGTTTTTATAGGCATAGGGTTAGGTTGTTTATTTGAAATGTTTCTATCTTTTTTAGGTAGGCATGTATCTCTATGAACTTCCCTCTCAGGACTGCCTTCACTGTGTCCCATAAGTTTTGGATTGTTTTGAGTTCATTTACATTTGTTTCTAGGAACTTTTTTATTTCTTTCTTGATTTCATTCTTGACCCATTCATTGCTTAATAGCATGCTATTCAATCCCGATGAGTTTTAATGTTTTGAGTTTTTTCCTTGAGGTTGATTTCTAGTTTCAGTCCCTTGTGGTTGGAGAAAATACTTGATATGATTTCAATTTTCTTGAATTTGTTGAGGCTTGTTTTGTATCCTATCATATGGTCTGTCTTTGAAAATGTTCCATGTGCATTTGAAAAGAATGTGTATTTTGCTTCTTTGGGATGAAAGGCTCTCTCTATATATATCAGGTAAGTCCATTTGATCTAGGGCATTGTTCAATGCTGCAATATCCTTGTTGATATTTTGTTTGGAAGATCTATCCATTTTTTTTGACAGCGGGGTATGAAAATCCCCTACTATTATTGCATTGCTCTCAATATCTTTCTTGACATCCTCCAAAATTTTCTTTATGCATTTGGGTAATCCTATGTTGGGGGTATATATATATATATATATATATATATATATATATATATATATAATGTTTACGTCTTCTTGATGAATTCTTCCCTTGAGTATTATGAAGTGACTTTCTGGGTCTCTTTTAATGGCTCTTTTTTTGAAGTCTATTTTGTCTGATATGAGTATTGCTATGATGGCTTTTATTTTTTTCCTGTTCATTTGTTTGGAATATTTGTTTCTAGCCCTTCACTTCCCATTTCTGCAGGCCTTTTGTTCTGAGGTTGGTCTCTTGTAGGTAGCATATGTGTGGGTCATGCTTTCTTATCCATTCTGCTATTCTATGCTTTTGATTGGACATTTAATCCATTTATGTTTAATGTTATTATTCATAGGTACTTATCCATTGCCATTTTTTTGTACCTGTGTTCCTCTCTCTCTCACTGTTTTCCTTCCTGTTCTTAAAGCAGACCCTTTAGCATGCCTTGCAGAGCTGATTTGGATGAGGTATACTCTTTGAGGCTTCTTTTGCCTGGTAACCTTCTTATTTGGCCTTCTATTTTAATTGAGAGCCTTGCTGGATAAAGTAATCTTGGTGGCAGGCCTCTGGTTTTCATTACTTGGAATATTTCTTGCCATTCCCTTCTGGCTTGGAGCATTTCCATTGAGAAGTAAGCTGCTAGTCTTATTGGTGGTTACTTCCTGTTTTTCCCTTGCTGCCTTTAGGATTCTCTCTTTGTCTTAGAATTTTGCCATTTTAATGATGATGTGTCTTGAAGTGGGCCTCTTTGGGTTCCTCTTGATTGGGGCCCTCTGTGTGTCCTGGATTTGTGTGACTTTTTCTCATCAGATTAGGGAAGTTTTCCATTGTTACGTTTTCAAACAGGTTTTCTATCTCTTGCTCTTCTTTTCCTTCTGGTATCCCTATTATATGGATATAATTATTATATTTAATGTTGTCCTGCATTTCTCTTAACTCCTCTTCATTCTTTCTGAGTCTCTCTTCCTTTTCTTGCTCTTTCTGGGTATTTCTACCTTGTCCTCCAGCTCGCTGATCCGATCCTCTGCTGAATCTAGCCTGCTTTTGATTCCTTCTACTGTGTTATTCAGTTCAGAAATTGTATCCTTAATTTCCTCTTGGCCCTTGTTGATAGTTTCTGTTTCCCTTTTCATGTTGATATAGTTTGCAGTGAGTTCATTGTAGTTGCCCTGTAGTTGTTAGTAATTCTCTGTGAACTCATTGGGCTTCCTGATAACCAATGTTTTGAACTTAATATGCGGTAGTTGACATGTCTCTATTTCTATTAGCATTCTTTCTGAGGCTTCCTCCTTTCCTTTCATTTGGGATTATTTCTTTCTCTTCCTATTGTTTGTTTGTGTTAAGTTGGGGGAGGTGCAAAATGGTTTAATACAGTGGGAATGTATTCTATGGTACCAACCCATAGAGGGAATGTGGGAATGTATTTTAAGCACCAACCCATAGAGAAGAGATAGGAAATCCTGTGGATATGTATAGTGTTAACCGTGATCTTTTACCCAAGTATCCACTTTTTAGAAAGGGTAAAAAAGAGATAAGACTCTTATTGGTGGTGGTGGAGGGCGGGCTGTGAGTTGGATCTAGAAAGCAGTGAGCTTGTGAGAGGTCAGATTATGAGGTCAAGTGAGAGTAAAGGATAAAAAAATAGGTGTAGTGTGCAAGAGAATAGAGTTAAGCACAACAGTAATAAAGTTCCAGAAATAGTGAAGTGAAATGAGGTCTTAGAGAGGTGCTGTGTAGTATTTACAATTGTATGGAAATGCAGTTATTTACAATAGTAATAGAGCAACAATCATATGACAGAATCTATGTGATCTGAATAACAAGAATAGGAAGTAGAGGAACTAGAGTAGCATGCTATTGGAACACAAGTGAAGTGAAAGATGGAAAATTAAAAATGCACTATGAAAGAAAGAACAAGGGAAACCAGTCAAACAATGCAATTTAACAAACCAAGTGAAGAAGACTAAACAGAAAGAAGAGAAATAAAAAAAATACTAATAAAATAAAAGATGTAAAATAATGAAAAAATAATAATAATACAAATATACAATAACTTGTAAGCTCTCTGGAGTAGCAAAGTGAAATTTGTCTCACTGTCTCAGTTTGGGCTAACCCCTCTTTCAGTCTAACTCTGGTCCTTTCACACCTCCAGGTTTTAGTGTCTCACTTGTGGGAATAAAAAAAAGAAAAAAAGAAGGAAGGAAGAAGGAATTAAAAAAGAAAGGAAGGAAGGAAGGAAAGAAAGAAGGGAGAAAGAAAGGAAGGAAGAAGGAATAAAAAAGGAAAGAAGGAAAGAAGGGAAGAAGGAATTAAACAAATAATAAAAAATGAAAAAAAAAAGAATGACGGAAGAAGGAGTTAAAAAAGAAAGGAGGAAGGAAGAAGGAATAAAAAAGGAAAGAAGGAAAAGATGGAAGAAGGAATTAAAAAAATAAAAAAGAAGAAGAAGAAGAAGAAAAAAGGAAGCCTCCTCCTGGCTTTAAACAAGCCAAACCAGTTCTGCTGGTCTTCCTGGCTGCAGCAAGCTGAGCAAGGATTGGTGGGGTTGGGCACAAGGTGCCTCTGGGTGGCAGGGTCAGGCGCACTCTGTCCCCCGGGCTGCTAGCATGAGTACTTGGCCTCCATAGCTAGGGTGGGACTGACAGCCACTGGACCTCGGGTTCGGCACGAGCTATTCCCAGGGCTGTGGACATGAGCACTTGTCCTCCTCTGCTGGGGCGGGATGGGCAGCCACTGGGCCGCGGTTTGGGTTCCCACTGTACAGTGGGGCTCAGGTGTGAGGGTGGCTGGGGCAGCGGGGTCAGGCACAGTCCACCCTCCGGGCTGTGGGTGTAGGCGTTCAGCCTCCACTGCTGGGGTGGAAGGGGTGGGACTATCACTGGGCCACAGGTTTGGGTGTGCACTGTCCCGGGGTTTCAGGTGTGAGCGCACAGACACTGCGGTAGCAGCCGGAGCAGGGTAGGGGCGGCTGGGTCAGTGACACACCACTGGGGTCGCAGGTGCGGCTGAGGCCAGGGTTAGGGGTGCAGTCATGGTCCTGGCAGCAGAGATCGGGCCCACGGCTGAGACTGCAGAGGCTGCTCAAGTGCAGCTGGGGGAGGCGGGGATGGCTGCCCGGGGAGAATTCCCTGAACAGCCACTGAGTGCCTCTTTTTTTATCTTTTTGAAAAATTCCTCCGGCTCAAGGCTGCCACTCCATACAAAGGTCTGGCCTCTCACACAGCCCAACTCTCCAACCAGACCGAGGACTATCCCAGTCAGGGTCCATCATGGCCCAACTCTTCCCAGCTGGCATCCACAGTCTCAGTGGGGGCACACCACCCCTGTGTGTTTGCCACCTGGTCCTTATTCCTCCCTCTGCGACTTCAAGCATCCAGGTCCATCCTGGTGCTGCTGAAACCTTGTTTGGCAAGGGAGGGAGCCGTTGACCCAGCTTTCTCCCAAGAAATTTTGTTTAAATTTTATTTATTTCTTTTTAGAGAGGGGAAGGGAGGGAGAAAGAGAGAGAAACATCAATGTGTGGTTACCTCTCATGTGGCCCCCACTGGGGACCTGGCCCACAACCCAGGCATGTGCCCTGACTGGGAATCAAACCTGCGACCTTTTGGTTCACAGCCTGCACTCAATCCACTGAGCTACGCCAGCCAAGGCTTCTCTCAAGAATCTTGCAGCAGACCCTGAGGGTGCCGGGCCTGGGGCTGCAGTCACCCTGGTCTCTGTGCTGGTACCTGGGACCTTATTGTCCTACAGTACTCTCCTTAACATCTGATTTTTCAATGTCCTCTACAATTTTGGCCTCCAATTTTCGTATATGCTGATACTATTGGTTGTTCACTCTGTTCCTCAGAAGATCAGCTACATGTTCTACCGTGCAGAGAGGGAAGTAGACTCAGCTCTCACCTATCTCGCCACCATCTTCTGTCCATCTATTTCTTGATGGATTGATTCTTCCCTTGACTGTTATGAAGTGTCCTTCAGTGTCTCTTTTTATAGCTTTTGTTTTGAAGTCTATTTTGTCTGATATGAGTATTGCTACCCCAGATTTTTTTCCTGTCCATTTGCTTGGTATATTTGTTTCCAGCCCTTCACTTTGAGTGTGTGTAAGTATTTTGTTCTCAGGTGGGTCTCTTGTCGCAGAATATGTGTGGGTCATGTTTTCTTATCCGTTCAGCTACCCTACGTCTTTTTATTGGAGCATTTAATCCATTCACATTTAAGGTTATTATTGACAGGTACTTATTCATTTTTCCTCTTTTGTACCTGTGTTTCTGATGTGGACACCGGCCTGCAGTGTCTGCAGTGTCATGGCTGTGACATGAGACAAATTCACACAGACTACAAGTCCTGTGGAGGCAAAGGGAAAGCATGGCCACCCTCGCAAGGGGAGAGTGCCTTGGAGCACCTTGGCCACTCTCTCAAGAGGAGAGCGTGCTGACCCTTGCCTTGACAGGCTTTTATTGCTTTTCTGGGTACATTACATGGAGGATGGTTCTCATTTACTACGCACAAGTTCGTTGTAGGTGATTACCTTTTACAGATAACAAAGGAAAGAATGTTGTTAATCACTTCAAAGAAAAGGATGTTATAGATCCAGGGGAAAAGTGGTTGAGAACTGGTTACACTCCATACTTGGGAGGTTTAGCACAGACTTTAGGAAGTTACTTTAGAGACATGCAGTAAACATTGGTTGCCTCAATCCAGGGTGAGGGAGTTTTAGCAAAAGCAAGTCTCATAACAGCCTAGGTACAATGCGGCCCTGATTCCCCACAGGAGAACCCATCCACTGGTGTGGGCCTCGTGTCCCTTTCCACTGGCCTCTCTGAGTGGGAGCTGAGCCCACGCCTTGCAGAACGGTCTCTCCTATTTCTCTCCCACTCTTTTTCTTCCTTTTCTTAAAGCAGTCCCTTTAGCATATCTTACAGTACTAGTTTAGTGGAAGTGTATTCTTTCACCCTTCTTTTGCCTGGGAATCTCCTTATTGGCCCTCCATTTTAATTGAGAGCCTAGCTGAATAAAGTAGTCTTGGTTGCAGGCCTTTCTTTTTCATTACTTGGAATATTTCTTGACACTCTCTCCTGGCCTGCAGTGTTTCTGTTGAAAAAGCAGCTGCTAGCCTTATCGGAGCTCCTTTGTATGTTACTTCTTGTTTCTCCCTTGCTGCTTTTAAGATTCTCTCTTTGTCTTTAGTACTTGGCATTCTAATTATGATGTGTCTTGGAGTAGGCCTCTTTGGATTCATCTGGATTGGTACCCTCTGTGCTTCCTGAACTTGCATGACTTTTCCCCTCATCAAGTTAAGGAAGTTTTCTGTCATTATTTTTTCAAACACATGTTCTATCCCTCACTCCTTTTCGTCTCTTTCTGATATTCCTATGATGTGAATGCTTTTACATTTCATGTTGTCCCGAAGTTCCTTAAACTACCCTTAGTCTTTTTAAATCTTTTCTATGCAACTGCTATAGCTGGGTATTTCTTTCTACTTTGTCTTCCAGCTCAATTCAGTCCTCTGCTTCATCCAGCCTGTTTGTAATTCCTTCTAGCGTGTTTTTTATTTCAGAAATTGTATTCTTCATTTCTTTCTGATTCTTGTTTATACTTCCTATTTCCTTTTTTATACTGTTGTAGTTCCCACTCAGTTCTTTGTAGTTGTCTGTGAGTTCCTTGAGCATCCTGATAACCATCCTTATTCCCCATCTCCAGGTGTCACCTGGCTCCCCAATTTCTCTGGTACTGTCCCAGTGGGCGACCACAGTCCCAGTGGGGGAACACTGCCTCTGTGAATCTCCCACTGCATCTTTATTCCCCCCAGTGACTTTAAGCATCCAGGTCTCTCCTGTTGAGGGACTGCCTTCCTTCTAGGAGGGGAGGGAGCTGCAAGGTTACAATCACTGATCCAGCTCTTCTTTGAACTCGTGAGATAGCCGCTGTCCTGGCACCTGGTGCCAGGCCAGGGACCGTAGCAGCCTTGGTCCCCACACAGGTCCCAGGGACCTTACCATCTCTACACAATCTTCCTAGTCTGTTTTTCAACATCCTATGCCGTCTTTGGCCTCTAAACTTCATATAAGCTGGGATTCTGTTGGCTGTTCACATTGTTCTTCAGAAGATTGTCTAGGTGTCCCAGTTGGGTGCACGAGCAAGTGGGTTTAGCTCCCACCTGCCCCTCTGCCATCTTCTCCTAACATAATTTCTTTTAATACCCACTCTGTGCTAGGCTCTGAGATGCGAGGTGTAAGGTTCAGGAAACCTCACCCCCAAACAGAGGGATGCTGATCTTGCACCCGGCTTTGTCCTTCCCTGTTTACTCCTTTTCCAGCCTTCTGTTCAGGTCCTCACTTCCCAGTTATTGATGGACAGTTCAAGGAACTGTGCCCTGTTATGCATCTGGCAATAGGATAGAGGAATACAGGTACAGAAAGTACAATTTCTTCACCCAATAAGTTATTTCCCAGGAAAAAGAATAAATGTGCAAACAGGAAGTTCTGGTACGAAGTAATTAGGGCTATTAAAATTATGCAGGATGAACTGGGAGGTAGAGTGGAGAGAATAGAGGGAGGAAGACCAGCCCATAGAGGGCTGTTAAACCAGCCAACCAGCCAAGAGGTCAGGACGTTGACTTGGGGTGGTGAGCTCACAACACAGTGCACAGATGATGTGTTTAGGATTGTGCACCTGAGACCTGTATAATTTTGTCAAGCAGTGTCAACCCAATAAATAAATAAATAAATAAATAAATAAATAAATGTGTTTAGAAGGATCTTAAAGAGGTATAAGTCAGCCTATATTTTTCAAGACTGACTCAATATTAAATTTATTAGGACTCAAAAAAAAAGAGGTCAGGGCGTGAAAGAAGGTGAGGGTGAGAGGGCAGGGTGGACTCAGACTGTCAGAGTTGTCCCATTTTACGTGACAGCTTTACTCAGTGCTTACCAACACGTGGATCACATGGGTCTTCTAGTGACTTCTTTGGCCAAGTGATAAAGTGCTACATCACAAAGGGTAGAAATCAGCACCACATTTAACAATGTCTTCCTCTAAAAGTTAATTGTTAAGCCAAGAAACCTAGGTTGTTGGAAGAACTATGGAAGCTGCTAGAACAGGATGATAGAGAGTAAAATAGTCTAGAACTGGAGTCTCCTGTAGTCTTACTCCTAAATGCTTCACTGTCTCACAGCCATGCTGTTGTGATTTTTTTATGTCACAAATTTGAGCACTTCTCTCTCTATTAGGAGGTTCATTATGTCATGGGGGAATAAACCTCTCTTACCTCCCCTTTTCCAATTCAAAATTTTAAAAGGGTCTTTTTTTTTTTATGGGAATTAATGCAACACCCTGTGCCATCTAAGTCTCCATCATTTTCTAAATATTCTCTGCCTGGTATCATCTAACTCGCAGCCTGCCAGTTTTGGATGGTGTAATTCTAAATTCTGTCTCGGTTGTTAGGTATATGTGTGTGTGTGTTTAACCATGCTCCTATAGTGGGAAGAGAAATGTTTGAATTCTAGTAGCCTATACTTCATACACCTATATTCATTTCAGATTGAGCAAGAACAACTTCTTTGTCAGCAGGGGCTATAATAGAGAGATCATCTGTGGGTTCATAAGATCGTACTATTGTTTCTATTAATGATTATCATTTTTAAAGTTAAACCCAAGACAACATAGTATATCTGATCTTCTCTGTCAGTCTTCTCTTCCGTATTTTTTACATATTTTAATGCAACAGCATGAGGGATGTGCTGAAATACACGCGCCCATGCTCTCTATGCTGCAGCAGAGCAGTCCGTACCTGAGCCTGACATGAGATGTCATAAACCACACAGGAGTTATCAAGCAGCATTTCAGTGCATTCACATAGACTGCAAGGTTCTTTTTCACAAATCATGCCTTCTTATGTAAGCTTCCCTTCGGTCTGTCAGAATTGATAAGCTTCCGCATCAAAACCTCAGTGCTCACCTGCTACAGTCGGGATGGTTTGCAGCAACAGGACAGTGGAACAATAGATTTTGTTTTTCTACTCTGTTTTTACTAGTGCTTTTATGAACAAGTGTATGGTTATTAAAATAAATACATAAGATTATTATTTCTTAAATACCTTTCACTGAAAATTATCTTCTTTCTTTTTTTGGCAAACGATGATGTCTGATATTGCTGAAAGAGTTTTTATACAATTTCATAAAATCTCCTCATTGTTTATTTTTTCCAATATATGTAAATTATTTATAGTCTGGTGCACATTTCTCCCATTTGAAAAAATTAAATGAAACAAAATTTAGGAGAATAGCACAAAAATGTAAATAAGCTTAACAATGGGAAGAACACTAGTGTCTGTTACTGAGCAGAAAACAGCCTGGTGAGGTAAAAGAAAGAATGTGGAAAATAAATAATAATTCATTCTTTATGTTCCCCCACATTTTTCATGATAGCTTTGATTGACTAAAATACTGTTGTTTGTTTTCTTGATTTTTTTTGTATAAAATGAAAATTGCTAGCATCTTTATTCATGTCAGAATATCTTGGAAAGAAATTCAACATCACTGCATCAGTTTTTCAAATTTTGATTAGATGTCACTCCACTTTTTTGATGGTTGTGCCTGTGTATGAATTAGACTGATAGGCAATTATGCAGCTTTTGCTTATACAGTATAAGAGTCAGAAATTGGAAATTAAAATACCATGCATGAAAATCCCCTTTGTGAACATTTACAAAGTAATTTCATTCTGGTATTTATCCTAAAAGTAATTGATTTCTTATTGTACATGAAAAAGCAATTTTAAAACTTTGATTATTCAAAGTGTATTAACATACTGTTTACTTACTTATGTTTTTCTTTCACTGTCTTAGACTGCATTCCCTTGAAATAGATCTTTGATGGAGATGTGCTTGCAAGTGATATCTTCTAATGTGTTCTAAGAGCTAAATCTATGAGGGCTTGAGAGAAGCTGGAAGTGTAAGGGAAAATTGAGTTCTGGGGCAATGACAATAGAGGCTAGTCACACAAGGAGCTCTGGAGCTGGGATGGACCTTCAGAGTTTTTCCAAATAGGCCTTGGTACCTCTGCTTCCACCAGTCATTGAACATAGAGCATCCCTGGGGAAGGGGTGTGATCACAGGCTAGGCATCATCCCTTTGGGTGATGGCAATTCCCAGGAAGAGACAAAGCTGTGAACTGGCAGAAGCCAGTAGTCCTGGCAGCTGGTGAGATATGCACCTTTGTCATGAAGAGGAGATCTAGATAGCATATCACGACATGTGGTGTACCCACTGAAAACTCCAGACATGGTAGTAGTGTTCCTTTTGGAGGACTTCTATTAAAGCTGTAGACATCTGAGACTGAAAACATTGAACTAAGAAATGGTGTGGAATTGCATGTTTCAAAGTTGATTGTTATTTTTAAATAGAAATTTAAGAGGCTCCCCTGGGATCTGTGGTGGCTTGAGAAAGTTCAGGTTCTTGTTTTCCTCTTGACTGACCTCAGTGCGTTGGCTACAGCTGCCTCTACCTTAACAAGTGCTCGAGGCAGTGGAGAAATTAGGAAAGGGTAGTTCTAAATGCAATGGTGTTTAATGTTCTTTTCTTAAAAATGCCTTGGTATAGGCATAACTAGTATAAATAATTTAATAATAATTCTGGTAAACCTAAGAGTGAGTTAAGAAATCAGTTTTGAACTCACTAATTTATTTTTTCTAAACAACAGGCAAATTTCTGGTTATTTATAACACATATATATTGAGCATCTACCTTATACCAGGAACTGTGGGGAAATCAGAAATGATTTCTTATTTTTGGGGAGTGTATAAGGTATTTTTGATAATGATAGATTTATGTCACCAATATTGGTGGCCCAAGAAAGATGGAATTGTGTAATACTTATGTATAACCTCTCTCACAGCTCAGAGAAGGGATTGGTAAGCCAGTTTATTTGAATAAGAAATTTATTTGAATAATTGTGGAAAATATGGCCTTTGGTGATAAAAAGGAACTGCATATTTGGACCTTGGGGAAGATCAGCCTTTCTAGATTTGGGAAAGAACTTGAATGACAACACAAAAATACAAGAATGGGATTTTATGATCAGCTGGACCTTAGAATACTTATAGAATCCCAAAACACTAATTCAAAAGATCCTATGCACCCCAATGTTCATAGAAGCACAATTTACAGTAGTGAAGTGTTGGAAGCAACCTAAGTGCCCATCGGTAAATGAGTGGATCAAAAAACTATGGTATATTTACACAATGGAATACTACTCAGCAGAAAGAAAGAAGGAGCTACTACCCTTTGGGACAGCGTGGATGGGACTGCAGAGCATTATGCTAAGACAAATAAGCCAGGAAGTGAAAGACAAATACCATATCATCTAACCTGTAAATGGAGCATAATCAACAAAACAAACAAGCAAACAAAATATTGAGTAGCTAGTTAGTTATTATCATTTTGTACTTGATGAAAGTGAGGCATAGAGATTAAATAACTCTGTGAAGAGTATTCCGTTAAGAAGGCTAATATGTATTAGTTTGTCTGACTCCTCAGCCCATGCTCATAACTACATTGCAATACTGCTTCTGACAATGAGGAATGAGGGGTCAAAAGAGCTGGTATAAGGAGCAATCCTGATCCAGAGGAGAAAACTGAGAGGCAAGTGGGTTTCCTATAACTAGGCACCATGGAAACTTCAGATATTTTATTTGGCTATTAAATACAAAGATGACCTCAGAAGGATAGGACACGTGGCCAGAGATCACACAGGCCAGAGTATTGATATTATATTTGACATTTGGTTTACCTCTCAAATTCAGTCATTTGTCAAGCCAATTTACTCTTTTATTCTGTCCTTCCAATCTATCACCTTTCTCCTAGTTCCAAAACCCCAAATATAAAGTCCATGCATAATATCAATGGCTTGCTAAGTGTCTACCTTCATACTTATCTGAACTGTAAACACTTCATTCAGAGACCTCCCTTTACCACAGTCCTCCCGTTCATCCCACACAGGCTCCCATGCTTACAGCTTCTCCTTCACAAAGTTTTTAAAAGTCTTTTCAAATTTTCAATCAAGTTTTCCCTCTCTTTCTTTTATTGCCATCTATCTTAAAGTTAAAGTAAATTAAAATTCTTAAGTGAGGCATATTGCTTGTAACACATATCTATTCTCATTTTCATAATTCTTTTTCTTAACCCAAATACTATTATCCCCCCTTTAAATTTTATCATATTAGATTTAGTCTATTACTTCAACCTGTTAAAATATTTTATAAACTTGATTTTTTTAGAGCACTAAACTCACTACCCCACTCAGTACTAAATTCATTGATAAGAAATCTATTTGCACATTCAATCAAATTATCTAACAGCATTGCCAAGATTCTAGAGAGATGGAGCAGGAACTGGAGATATAACAAATATGCCTATTGTACTGTGATAAGGCTGACTTAAAAATGCTCTCAGGAGACAGTTCTTTTCTTTCTCCACGCTTGCCATTTTCACCATTAACATTCTCTGTGCCTCTTTTCTCATCTGTAGACTGGAGATTTTGATAGTACCTACTTTAAAGGTGTTATGAAAATTAAGTGAGACAATGCAGAGAAATAACGCATGATAACTACCATCCTTCATCTTACTATTAGTTCATACAGATAACATGAAAAGTGCAGCACACATGAAAATCATGATTATGGCAGGAGAGACTTAGCCAAACAGCTTACGTGAGTACAATTTGCTTTTATTATAAAGTGGCTTTTATGCCACCTGCACAGCCAACAGAACTCATTCCGTTCCTAGCTCAATGACCATACAAAGTCAAAGAACAGAGAAGAAGAATCCACCCTAGCTTTTTGCAAAGCTTCTCTGTTACCTGAACTTGCAGTATTTCCTTTGAGGAACCTAGCTAATTTGTCAATTCATCTGAATCCCATTTCTCTGATGTCAGTGTTCTGTTTTCACTTGCAGTCTTAGCCTATTCCATGGAATATTTCTGTCAATATTGTCATTTTAACTTTTGATTAAACATGCAACAGAAAATAGGACTGCAGTGTAAATGATACCTTCCGTTCATGACCAGATTAGGTACTTTCTAGTTATTTAGCAGGGGGAGAAAATTTTCTTTGTTACCTGAATGCTAATATGAACACCAGGTTACTTGTCTGTTACTCAAGCTATATTGGAAGAAAAAAATGATAAAAAAAACTAATGTAACAGGCACATAAAATATTATATTAGAGTTTTTAATGTTTCCACATTAATATAACATTAATATCATTATTTTAATCAAATATACAAACTCTTGATTTATGGAGTATAGAGATACAGAATTAAAATGGATAATTAGTTTCTCTCTCACTCATTCAATATAGTAACTAAAGAAAAACAATCAGAATCTTTTTCATACTGTATTTTAACAGTATTTCACAAATAGGTTAAATAACTAAATCATATAAATATGCAGAATAAAACATGTACTGTGAATAAGGGTATCTACCATTTATCTTCTGTATGTTAGGTGTAATCTATCACCTAGATAGATAGATAGATAGATAGATCCTCAAATCATCATCATCATAACACCCATACAAAATAACTTTTGTTATTTCCATTTATAAATAAGGAAACTGTGACTTGTGGGTTATAATTTGCCCAAAATCACAAATCAAAGATCTAAAATGTTTAAAACTTGTATATTATCCATTAAAATATAATGTTTCAAACTACTGATATTTTTTATAATTGTTTCAAATAGAGTTTGTTAAGATGTAGGTAAAGCCTTTATAAATTTATATCTTTCTGGCTTTAACCAGTAGTAACAGGAATTGGAAGAAGTATAAAAATAGGGGGTGGGGTAGAAGGAATCATGGGTTTCTTCAGATAAATTTGCAGAAGTGGAATTACTGGTCATAGAAGTTCCATTTTTAATTTCTTGAGGTAAGAAATTAAATACTTCTTTTCACAGTGGCTGGACCAATCTGAATTCCCACCAACAGTGCCAAAGGGTTCCCCTTTCTCCACGTCCTCACCAGCACTTGTTTGTTGATTTATTGATGATAGGCATTCTGACAGGTGTGAAGTGATATCTCATTGTGGTTTTAATTTGCATTTCTCTGATGATTCGTGACATTTAGCATCTTTTCCTATGTCTATTGGCTTTCTGAATGGTGTAAGAATTGAAAAGAATAAATACTGCATTAATCAAAATATAATTATCCTTATAGAAAACCAAAAACTCTGCAGACAAATTGTTAGAAATTGTAAGAGAGATTGACAAACTAATTTCCTCTGAAATCAATATATTTAAATCAATTTCATTTCTATTCATCACCAATAAAGGGAAAGTAATTTTTAAAATATATCATTAAAATTACAATAAAAACATAAGATTATAAGAATAAATCTAGGAGAAGATGAGCAAGACTTAGTCATGAAACTTTTAAGATGGCTTTAAAGAAGAGCTAAATAAATGCAGTCATTCTGTCTTAACAAATAGGGAAATTGGTCTTGTTAAAGTTTTGATTGTCTTAATAAATTATATCATTCCAGATAATTATGCAATTCATATAGATATGTAAATTTATTTGCATTATGTTTTAGAAATATCCTCTTGATTTTTAAAATATTCTGTTTTAGTTACTTTTTATACTTTCATATCTTATGCTTTAAAAATGCATTAAAATTATGAGAAGAAAAATCAATCATCAATATTATAACTAAAAATTGTAATGTTAACATTTTAGTATATTTTCAATCTTTTTTAAAGCATCATCATTAGTGCGTCTTACACTGGTAGGAAATACCTTGGGGAAGTCCACAAAGGAATTCCAGGTATGCCATGGAAATCAGATACTTGCTTCACTTGTAACCTTGGTCTTCTACATGCATCCTAATCTCCAGCCTTATCAAGATAATTGAAAAATAGTTTCCAATGTGTGCATTATTAATGAAAATATGCAGCATGACTGCATGGGGGACTCGGCCTGGCTGTAGACATTGGAAAGTATGTCATTGCTGCCCAGGGCTCTCTCATGCATAATGCATATTCCAGGAATGCCCTTGTTTTAATGTCTAAACAGCAGTGAATGGGCTTGGTGATTCCTTACACAGGTATGGAGGGTGATCAAGAATATGTATACAGAAATCTGACAATAACAGCAGTAGTTACAGTACTAATGATAATAATATGTATTTAATGGCATTATTCTATATGCCAGGTAATCTGCTATGTATTTTAAAAGTATTATTCCATTTAATCTGTATAAATCCCTTATGAAATAAATATGATCATCCTCACTGTCATATGACAAAAACTGAACCTGTGAGTGGCTAACTTGCCCTAGGTCATATAAGTAGACCCTGTCAGAGGACTCAAAAGTTTCAGTCTGAGTCTGAAACCTGTGCTTCAACCACTGTAAAGCACTAGTTTTTAAAATATACCTACTTGAACCCTGGCAATCAATGGGGTGACAGATGCTGCAGCCAGATCGCCCTCATATCCTAGTCAGCATCTTTCTCTTCTTTACTACACAAATCACTGTACAGGCATGCTAGGAAGCTTGGACAGAGTACCTCACTCTTCTATCACAGTGGCTGGACAAATGATGGGCATATGACCCTAGCAGTGCCAATCAGAGTCCTTTTGGTAGTGTGGATCTGAACACACAGAGGGGAAGAAAGCATCCCAGTTCTGAGGAGGTGTAAGTGCTCATGACTACATAAATCCGGACTTGTCCTGAGTCATCTTTGCTTCTCAAGGACAAAGCTCACTTAGGCATGAAATCAGTAGAGACTGGATGGCTAAAGAAATAGGTCTCATGATACCATTTGCACCCAAGAACTAGCTGTGTGAGGAACTCATGACACCTCTTAAATATCCCAGTAAGATAAGTTGAAAATATCTGCCTTCCCCTAAGGTGGTTAGAGTCAGGTTTCTGCTGTAAGACAGGAAGGGCTGTTTCATTTCCACTTAAACTTTTCTGTTTTGCTGAAGATTTCATGCTCCTTGCCATCTCCACTTTTTGTGTGTTCTGTTATCTCTTCCTTTTTTCTTTTTTTTAGACTTTAAAA